>LT658490.1:0-28456 GCA_900128575.1 Stramenopiles sp. TOSAG41-1
GAACGAACCTAGAAAAGTACCACACAAGTCTTTTTATCTACGATAAAAACCTTTCACCGGCGACGATATATATCTTATATTTTAAAACATTTTTTTAGTGTAGCGTAGTTTTTCTCAAAAAGCAACATACATCACCCACACCACAGAAGTACTTCGTACCCTTGTACGAAGTATTAATGAATACTTTTTCGTGTAAAATATTTTGTGCTTTAATTTTATCTGTCTATGACTTCATAATCTCTATGGTTTACTATACAACACACTCTCTATTTTTCAATAATGTGGACATTCAAGGCACAATGGTAGGTTCCCCTTGTCCGTCTAGTCGCCATGCAATTATTTCTCCATTGTCGTCAACAGACCAAGCATGGCAGTTAGGTTCTACAACAATATCATTCACAGAGCCAGCACATCCATCCAAAGCCTTTAGTATCTCACCATACGAACTATCCCAAATTATGACTTTATTATCTTTCATACCTGTTACCAAAGGACCATTATTATATGGACCGAAACTAATGGAAACAATTTCTGACGTGGTCCCTTGAAAATCTAACCTTTTTTCTGGACTTCTCCCTTTCTGTGGCCGTACAAACCACTTTTGAATTGCATATTCATCTTGCTTATTCTGGCCAGCGACAAACATAAAAGGTGGAAAATGTGGGCGCATGCCTCTCTTTTTACCTTTATCGTCTGAACTTTTCCGCCGGGCTGACATTCTTCGACCCGTATTATCTTTTGAAGCTTCTAATTTATGATGGCCGTGGCTGGGTGCATACCAACTTGCCCCAACGTCAGGTGTTTGGCCAAGCAGTATATGTGTTACCGTCCTCATGTTCGGTAAAATTATGTTCTGATGCAATATGTCTATCCTATTTTCCTTTACGTACCATATGCGAACCGACAAATATCCAGAATCTTCTCTTCCAGCAGAGTATAAGTGCACTTTGTCATCACCACAAACACATTTCAAGTATTCAATTGCATGCTCGGTTCCATGAGCTAACTTCTGCATTTTCATATCTTTAAATTTAGGTGAGGTATACTCGGAAGTACCCTTCATTCCACGGCTTTTCTTCCGATTACGAGAGACCCTTCGCCACTCAATATCGTGCCAATTTTCCCAGTGAAACCCTCGGATCGTGCCACTGTTATCACCGATAAACATAAACTGCCTTAAAGATGAAAAGGCCGTTATTTCTGTTGAATGTTCAATTTCAAGAACTTCACGAAGTTCCCGTTTGGCGTGCAAAACGCTAGTGGCCGTAGAATCGCCATCTTCACTATTATTACTATTGCGTCTCTGAGCGTTTATCGGCGAGTCCATAACCTCTTGATATGTCCTAGGTTTTGGACAGATTTGCCAAATTTTTATACCGTACTTTATAGCGCCTGTATCCAGACCTTGGCCAAAGGAATTAACAACAAAGTTATTTACATACGACAACGTACTGACGAGATAACGTGGTTGTGAGCTATCTAAGAAATCGATGGAGTTCACATATATTATTTTGCAGTTTGATGCCTCAACTTTACCACCATGCCCATCTGTTGCACGACCTACTTCTGTTAGTGATGGACAGTGGACAGAAACTTCCAGTTTTGGTGTAGCCGCACCAAAATTTTTGCGCTGCTTATTATTTATAGGAATCCCGGAGTTGTTCTTCCCACCCAACAAACCACGGTCAGCACGGTGCAGTTCCCATACATTGATTTCGTAGGTCTGAAATAAACCTTCTCCAACCTCATGTAAGGAAGCAATGAGCTTTTTGGTTGAGCTTAACCCAAGAAGTTTGCCCCCGGGGGCATATGCTCTGGATAGTGCTATGATTTCCTCCCACTCTGTGTACGCAACACGAATCGCTTTCCCAGGTCGCCTAACTTTGCTCACAACGTACGTTGTTTTAACGTCCTTCATATCGTAATCGTAGATAGAACGACGCTGGTTACAGCATGCCGTGGCTGCTACATTGCCCATATTGACCGACGTTTATGTCTCGGTACGATCCAAATTTAGGGCAATACGAAATGCTTTCAGCTTTTGGCCGAAAGATTGTTCAAACGGGCATTGCCAAGCGTTGAGCAATCCATAATGTGCCACTTCTTGTGTTGTTAATTGTTGTTGTGGTGGGTGTATTATGATGTGTTTTTTTTATTATTAGTAGTGCTACTCACCTTACTTGTTGTTGTGGTAGCTATTATTATCTAATAGAAGTCTATATTATCAATTTGGTATTAGTAGAGCTAGGCTATCTTAATCTCTAGTGTGCTAGGCATTATTAATAATTATTTTTTCAGCAGAAAAAAAAAAATCTTTTTTTTTTTAATAATTATTAGCAAATAAGAGATTTAAACTTAAAAAGCTAGCACTAGCTCTAGCTAATGAGTTTAGTATTTTAAAACAATAATATTCGAATTAAATAGCTAGTAATAAATGAAGAATGCTTTGTCTAAAATACTTGGTTTACAGTACTATATCGTAGCTTCCCCCATCATTAACTTCTTTAAGTATCCTAATTATCATCCTCGATATTTTTTATTTCCATCTTCTTCTTCCTTCCTTCCTCCGAGAACAACAACAAATTTATTATTATTTTTTTAATAAATAATAAAGGTCAAGGTGATGAAGCTTGCTATTTTTTTTTTACTTTGTTCTTCTTCTCATGTCTTTATCTTCTTCTTCCTATCATCATTGAAAAATTATTACTATTAGCAGTTACGAATTCCTCGTTAGATCGTGTATTACAGCTATCTAGCCCACGAAGAGTAGCCCTTATCTATTTTTCAGATTATTGTTTTGTTGTTTCTTAGTTTGTAAACTCTGTTGATAGTAGCACTAAGTAGTATCATCAATAAGAGGACGACTATGTGGTCATTATTATAATTAATTACTCGCGTAGACGACTATAAAATAATTATTACTAATAAAAAAAAATATTTTTTTTTAATAAAATATAATAATAAAATAATTTTTTTCATAATTTATTACACAGTATTAATTAGAAATCACAACATCGACAGCCGAATGTAACGATCGACTAAAGATTGTATTCCTCACCCATCGAATCTTAAAACATTTAAAATTGAAATTGCTTTCGCCAACAAAAATTTGATGCCCCGGGCGTGAGTCTATGTCAAGTAATATTATTTTGCGTCTAGTCCTATTAGATTGAAAACTCAGTCTTGTCATGTCCCCGAATCCCTTGTTGAAAAGACTAAAAGTTGGGATAGGTAAAATTCTATTAGGGAATATTTTTCGGATCTTGAAGTCCCATTATCCTTCAGTAAGTAAACTTTCATCAAAATTTTTGGGTACATGCGATACATCCATCAACCATATTAAAAGGAAGTATAGAAATATTGAGCGCGTTACTCCAGTAAATTTTTTGGAGCAACACTTAGATTCAGGTGACATACTACTGCGACACTCACCGAGTATTGTGGGCATTGGGACGCAACTAGTTGATAATTCGTGGTGGGACCATATTTCAATGGTTGTAGTACAGCGTGGAGAACGCCCCTCTTCAATGCCCATAGCACCCTTGCCACCATGGGCCCCGAAAGGTTTTCAATGGGAACCCTTTCACGATGGTCAACTACAGTTGTTTGAGGCAAACCAAATTGGTTGTTATGCTTACCCTTTCGGCCAGTTCGTGAGGCTGTTTAAGCGGAAACATCAGCTGGTCTTAGTGCGTCGGTTACAAGGCTTAAACGATAAAGATTCACAAAACAACAAACATGATGCTGATTCAGTAGATCTTGCTATGCAAACGGCAAATAAGTACAATATGGAGAGACAACGATTAGACGAGACACAACGTGATTTGTTAGAATCGTTTGTCCGCGAAGTTCAAGGTCGGCCCTACGAGACGAACATCGTTAGCGAATTATTATCACTAATAATTACTCATCCCCCTGATTTAAATGTTGTAAAGGATAAAAGCGATGAGAACTTAGAGTCAATATTCTGCAGTGAATTAGTCGCAGAAGCATTTCAGCGTATAAATGTCATTCCAGATTGTGTCTTGAACTCTAACGAAGTTATGCCGAGTGCATTTTCCAGGGATGCAAATGTAATTGACAGGCTTCTTTTGCACGAAAGAGTACCAGAAGATAAAAGGAGAGTTTTAGGTAATGAGAAACTCGTCACTTGGGAGGACTTTGAAGCAAACTTCAAACAGGAAAGCTGGTGGTTTTGATTATATGTTGGAGTAATGTCTACACTCAAACTACTAATTTCCAACCTTTACTCTGCGCCACAATAATAAGACCCATGACAGTTCCCTTCATCTTTTTTTTGGTCCTTCCCTCGTTTCCTTACTTACGTCTCTACACTTCTATTATTATAAACCTCCTATCACTGTCTCTCGTCATCACTTATCTCGTGCTTTCGTGACCTGCGTTTTCTCTGCTCTCTCATGATTTACTTGTCGCTCTGTTATTTTACCAGGTCATGCTAATGCATGACATTGTCAGTATAATAAACTAGCTAGCACTAGCACTAATATTTTTTTGTGTAAAAAAATATAACCGATAATAAGCCTTCATCATAACTGATCGTCTTTATTGTATTGTTTCGTGGAGGAGATTAAAATTTCTTTAACTTAGTGCTAGCACTAGCTAGCACTAGCTGCTACCAATATTTAAAATAATTTGGCTCCCCGCCTAGCTAGTGCTATAGCTATAGCTAGCGTGCTAGCTAATAATTATTTAATATTATTATTTATTATTATTATTATTATTATTATTATGGAGGAAATAAAAACTTTCTTTAACTTAACTTAATTCATCATTATATTATGAGATTCTTCTACTAGCCTACTACTATTACTCTCTATGTTTCGGTTAGTTCACATTGCCGTTCGTCGTCATCGAAAAATGACATCTTCATGCAACCACGACTGACATTTGTTTTAGCCACGTAAGTGACAATAACATTGCTTTTGGATTACTTTCTTTGCATGTGATAGTTTTGGATTCAGATGGGCGAAGAGATGCCCGACGCAAAGACGCAACCCATCCAAGATGGCACAAATCCAAATTTCAGTAATACGGATGCTGGGGCGGATGGCACTGAATTAGGAATGGACACACGTGACAAAACAAGCATATATACCGAAAGTAGTAGTGACGAATTAAAGTTGTGTACGCAAAAAAACAATGGGGAAATTGTAGAAGCTATATCTTCTAAACACATAGAAAGTTCAGACTTTATTGTAGAGGATAAATTTACTGATTCGATAAAACCTTCGAAAATTGCTTCGACCTTTAGCAGTGGTAGCGGATCACTTTCGGCAAAAACATCTATTGATTCCCTGGCCCATAACTACCAGGAAGAGCCTTTAAAATACTTAGAGATGAAGAAGGCTAAGAAATTTGCAAAGAAACAGAACTCGAGGCAACAAAAATCTAGAAAGATCATATTAGTCAGCGAAGATTCTTTGCTCAAGAGTAGAATTAAAGCAACTGGGCTGCCAGTAAGCAGCATGCGGTTGACGACCAAATCTGCAAGAAAACGTCGAACATCAAAACATGGAAAGTACAGCGGTACCGCCACCAGACAAGGTAGTTTATCCCTTAGTCATACACCCTCTGCGCGAAAGACTTACAAATCTCCAAAGATTTCGACAAAAGGTGAAAAAGCGGCTCATGCAAATGCACTAACATTAAAGTACAAAGTACCAAAAAATCGCGTGAGAGCAAAAAAAAGTGTCGATGTTTTAGATTTCAACAAAATTCCCATAACAATTGCTCTACACTCGGATTTTACGTATACTCAAAAGATATTAAAAGATGCACAAGCGCATAAATCTTTGATAAAAAAAGCACAATCCAGGTTAGATTTATCTCATAATAGGGCAAATATAGAATACTGGAATCAATTGCATACACGGAGGACTCCATTTCCAGATCTTGATTTTCCAGACACGTTGAAAAGGCATCTCCATTCAGACACTTTGCTACACTTAAAGAAACATCATATGCAGCATGATAGATTTGTTGGAAGAGCTCGTTCCCAAATTAAGACTCGATTGTCGAAGCGTGTTATTGATGAAAAGCAGCGAAAAGATAAGCGCAGACAAGCTGTTATAAATCGCAGTTCTGGAAAGCTGAAGGCAAAAAAGAAAAGAAGTGTGACTACGCATACTTTGAAAAGGCAAAAATCGTCGTCACCACAGTACAGTATTTTTAAGAAGAAACAAAAGGAGTTGTACAATTCACACTGCCTACTTAAAACAGCACCTTACGAGAAAAAAACCAGACCGACCAGTGCCCACAGGGCTCACTTAAAAGTAAATCGAAGAAAATCAGCAGGGTCGCCGACTTTTCAAAATGTAGAAGACAGCAACTATATTATGTCACAAAAGCTAACAGGATGTCTATCTCGCACTGACCTTGAAATGGTACTTAATAAGAGACAGTTTTTAGCTTCAAATTTGAAAAGACCAAAGTCTGCACCAATGCGTAGAAAGCAACGAGAAATGTATGGTAAGGATACCGCATATTCCGGGTCTGGTATCGAGATAACGTCTGGCATCAAAACGGGAAACACAGATACAGAGCCCGACGCCGTCACGCAAATTTAAAAGGGTGGAGCTGTTTTGTTACCATTATCTCCATCTGCAACGGCGGCTTTAAAGAGGGCGCGAAGCACCCTGACGCGAATTGTCGCAGAAGATATTGCAACACGAGATGCGACGGAGTACAATGAGCTGTTAGGCTATTTGAAAAGTAGGAATTTGGAAGAGCTGGCAAATCAGGAAATCAGAGAAGATGCATTGGACTACATGTTGAGTGAGCGTAAAAGTAAGTGAAATTGTTGATTTGTTTAGTAAACATGGCAAGCCTTTATCTAAAGAAGCCATAGCCAACTTAAAAAAAAACATGCAGGCAACGATGGTTTGGTGGATAAAAACGAGCTTAAAGGCTTTTTAACCACAACTGCTACTGGAGCTGGCGCAGAAAATCAACATCAAGCTGCGATTTCAAAAGCTCATAAAAAATTGCGCGCAAATAAAAAGTGAACCATGAAAATATTGAAATCACTAGAAGGTCGTACATGAAGTATGGGTCGTATGATCATGGTGATGCCTCACGATACATGTATATGGTATAATATTGGTATATTATTATCAGTATTGCCCTTTTGGTTCATTCGATAGAGTAGCTGGTCTCTTAGTAACCTTAAAATCATTTTAAATTAAGTNTCATATATAACAATAATAATTCCTAAGTAAATGGTGTAGTATAATTAAGACACGGTCCAATAATGGACAAAGTTCGCTTACCCCGTTGCTTTTTAGTGCTGGTCTTATCGGAGGCACATGAAGATATACCAAATGCGAATTCCAACTTTGAAGGTAAAACACCGTGTTAAGAATCTAAACTTTTGAATCTAAGGTGTTGTGAGTTCACTGTTCAGCCACTCAAGCCCTTCATACAGCCCATCTGCAGTATGGGCACAACATGATTGTATAAACCATTTTCTGGAGCGCAGCAAAGTTTTAAGTTCTAATGCCTCAGAAATAGAAGATACGCTCATGGCTTTCGGCAGGTCTTGTTTATTGCAATAAATTAGTATTTTTGAATCCTTTAAGCGATCCTCTTGAAGAATGCGATTAAGCTCATCTTTTGCGTCTTCCAATCTTTCACTATCGTTAGAATCTACAACAAAAATGATGGCATCCGTACCATCATAATAGTGATACCAAAGTTTGCGTAATGTATCTTGGCCGCAAATATCCCAAACTGTAAAGTTGAGTCGCTTATACTTAACCCTCTCGACATTGAACCCAATTGTTGGAGTAGATGCAATCACTTTCCCGAGGTGCAATTTGTATAAAATGGTGGTTTTCCCAGCAGCGTCCAAGCCAACCATCACAACCTTTGCTTCTTTCTCACGAAAATTGTCCAGTAGTTTTGAAATGTATACACCCATATATTCTTCAAAAGCAGTTTACGCATTGTATCGGTATAAGCTGTATTTTTGCGAAAGCGTTGCGGTGGGTATGTTCAGTTGATGTTTGCGCGAACTACACTGGGTTACATCGCATTATTACAACTACAACAACAGTAGGGCAAGCAAAAAGCAGCGAGAATGCGAAGAGAAAGAAAGGAGGAACAGAAGAGAAACAAAAAAAAAAATTAATAAAATAATAATAATAGCCTAGAGCTAGCACCCTCTAGTTTGTTTAATAGAGCATAAGTAGTAGACTCAGTAGTCGAGGGAATCCCTCCTGCGAATCGCGAGTTGCCACGTTAACCCTAACCCTAACCACTTAGTTATTAGGACAAGCACCGTAAATAAACGAGAGGTATGGGTTGGGTAATGGTTTTAATTAACGCTGCTACTACTTTGTTATCCACAGAAACAATACGACCCAAGTTTACACAAAGTGCGGAGAGTAAAATGCATGATATTCAAAAACACCCGCATCATTAAAGGAATAGAAAAAGATGCTCAAATGCCGCATCAATGCTTCATCGGAAAGCTTAACAAAATTGCATGCAAAGTATCCATGGATACCCAGCGGTAGCGATGTTAGGCCGTCTGTACACGTTTTGACCCAAAAAGCAAAGGATATGTCTCAGGTGATGTTTTTCTATGAGTCACTTCGGGATTACTTGCTCGAGGAAATTTTTGGTATAAGCACAGAAATTAATGCAAATGGAAAATGTTTTGTGAAAGAATTACCTGCTAGTTTTTTTGAATTAGACAGCAACTTAACAGAAAACAAGTATCCTTATCAAGTTGCTGACAAGACTAAGCACTATGTGCTTTGGTATCCCATGTTTTCGCGCGAGGCCACCTTGAGTGACTTTCAAATTACCCGTGACATTACAAGACATCTAATACGCATTTCTGGGGAATTTAATTTAAATTTTGTATGGTATGTTAATCCGAAAATGACAATAACGAATTTATTTCACGTACAAGTGTTTGTTCATCAAGGATCGAACACGGTTGTTTCGAATAATTGAAGCGGGCAAAAATATTTTTTTTTTCTCTGAGAAAACATCAGATGAAATTTCAGGTAAAATTAGATAAAAGTTTTAAAAACCTACGAAACTCGTAAAATTTTTGTTTGTGGTTTCTCTTTCAGTGCTTTTTCCATTGGTGCTTCGTTAATACTGTACATAAGTCAAAAAGAAGGATAAGACAAACGCGAATATACAGTAGCATTGTTTTGGGCACAACACTGTGCCCATACTTGAAATTAGACCCGATTGGTTTTCACCTTGAAGCACACTTACGGTTGTTGCTACTCCAGTTATGAATGTAGTTGTAACAAGAAAGTCACCCGTTGTCGTAGTTGTACCGATATTTGGAGTTGGAGCATTTGTTGTTGTCGTTATTTCGTTAGGGAGGTTCGTTGTACCGTTTACGGCATCTATACGCCAACCAAGACTCCCTGGTCCAAATTCGCTATCAAGAGTAATTGTACTACCTGTTGCCTTTGATGTTGCTTCAAACTTATTCCAGTATTTCCAGCTGGGAGAACCTCCTGTAACAACGGTATCCCGCATTGCTCCTTGTGTGTTTGCTATACCAACATATTCGCCTTTATAGGCCATTAAGCAAGTTGACAAACGAACTTTTTGCTGGTCTTGGTTTGTTACGTCAACAACCACATCACGTTGACGCTTCAAGGTTCCAACACTAGCAGTTTGATTAACATCATATACACGGATTTCGAAAGCATTCGGCGGATCGGCCTGGGTCCCTTGGTTTAAATGTAGGGTCAAAAGATATATGCAAACTTCGTCATGAGTCACTGGTTGCTGTATAACTTGTATCCAGCATCCAGCACTGCCACCAGAGGATGGAACCAGGGGATTACCGAAAATAACATTGGCAGCAGCAGACTGCTGCAAACTATATGTCAAAATTAAGAGGCTGCTGATAAATAACACAATAAGCTCCATGTTGTATATTTGGCTTTCTTAATTGTTGATTCTTACACGACCATGAGGTGGAGGAAGGCTCTTCAAATTTTAAATGTTAATGTTAATGTAGTTCTAATTCTCGTCGTCAAATGTAAAAAAAAAAAAAGATTGAAAAAATAAATTAATAAAATAATTTATTATTATTTATTATTATTATTCTATTAATAAATAATAATTGTTGTGCTCAAAATATAATTTTTACTACAACAACAACACAATAATAATAGTAACAAAAATAAAAAAAATGCCCTGGCGGTGCTTTCGTTTTCGGTGTTTTTTTTTTGTTCGATCGAATCTCTTTTCTCAGTCAGTTCTGTTGGTTGTTGTGGTTGTAGTACTGTAGTAGTTTAGTATTATCTAAATATATAAAATAAATAATAATAATAATAATAGCCTATAATTAATTAAAAATAATAATAATAAAAAAAGGTACAAAAACAAGTTAAAGTGAAAAAAGGTGCCTACTAACTTTATTATGATGGACGACTGATTTTTTTTTTTTTTTTAATACCGTGCGAAGAAGTGCTCCAATTAGAATAGTAGCAAGTGGAGCAAAGATGATTAGTAAATAGACTGCTAAAAACAATGATTTGTCGACAAAAACAAGACGTCTTTTTCTAAAAAACAGTCAAATCTGCACCAAGGCTTCCTTGTACTCTTTTGATTGAGCTCCATGCTCTTTCCTAATGACCCTCAAGTACTCAGCCTTACTTTCGCCACCAGAGGGCATTGCACTCCAACTTTTCAAGCTCCCAATATCCTTTTCATCAGAATTTGAACTTGCCAACGAAGTAAATACTTTTGTCGCTTGCATGGCATTATGATGATCGCGCTCCGAATGCTCAAATGTTTTCATCTTTTTCTCCATGGACGCAAAAAACTCAGCAATATCACTCTCGAACGCTCCTTTACGAGCGACCTTTTTTCTCTATATCTTCACAGACACTGACATATTTTGCGACCCGCGGTTGGCTCATCTCGCTTTGATGGGGATCCTGACGCACCATTTGCAGTTATAGGAGACCACGAAAGAGGAGACGCAGATAGGTCAATAGCCCATAAATCATTCAATCTACTACTCGAATAGCCACCAAACACGTACATGCTTGTACCTCGCAATACTGCAGAATGAGCATTTCTTGCTTGCGGCGAACTTGAAACACCATCTTCTATCAACCTAGACCAACTTGCGGTGACTAAATCAAATGACCATAAATCATTGAATCTACCACTGTCTTTGTTATACCCGCCAAACATGTACATTTTATTACCTAGCGTTACACCAGCACTTCCAAATCGTTTGGGTGGAGAAGCCGCTTGTCCGTCAGGGATCACAATTTCCCATTTTGGTCTTTCACTAAGTAGATTTATTTTCCACAGATCATTATAGTAACTCCAAATGTTGTCCCGCTTCATACCCCCACCAAATAGTAGCATGCTAGTTCCATTTCTGAAAGCCAAAGTATGCCATAAGCCACTTGGTTTTGTGCCGCCAGCATCTAATTTTTTCCATGGCTCGATTGCTTCAATCGAGTAGCAATATAGAGAAAGCACCAACGAGGGAAGTAGAAACAATTGCATTGCAGACGCACAGAAATATATTTGTTTTTTGCAAGGCGATCAGGAGCGACGTGGTAAAATTGAAATATGTGGTGGATGTCGCCGAGGTCAATCATCAATCATCTGGCAATATGGCAAAATGATTACAGTATAATAACAATATGACTGCTGACATCACCACCGTATGGCATAACGATAATGGCATGATGATGTAGGATATTTTTTTTTTCCTCCAGTAGAACCAGGTGGTCGTTCGCCTACTATTTATAGCGTCGTACGTTATCACCTACAGTATTACGTTCACACACATAGCTTGATAGGGAATTCAGTGTACATTCTAACACTTCAGGTAGTGAGGGAGTGGACAATGAAACAAGGCAAAAAACCAATCCTTTAATCTAGCTACTTAATGCTAAGTCTCAAAGCCAATTAATTGTAAAGGCATCATCCCCGGCAGGAGGAACTTGAAGTGCTGTATTTTTTTAAAAAAAATGTTTTGTTGTTTTGTTTCATTTATCACACTGACTGCGTAATAATATTATCATACTATCTACACCCCTGGTGGCGTACGAAGTTATGCTCTATTGAAACACATACATGATCATTCATCATCAACACAAATATAATCATCATCATTCTTTACAATTATTATTATGTATAATAATAATAATAATAATAATCATCTCATCATTCATCACGTTAGTTGCATGTTGTTTTAGTAGTTGCTGGCTGAGGAGAGTGGAATTACTGGAACAGTTGGTTGCAAGACATTGCGTATTGTTTACACACTTTCCCTTGGCCGATTTACACTTAACTGTGGATTTGGAGAAGCACAAAGAATGTTGCTACCCCTCGCACGCATCGCCTTTGTCGTTGCCGCGACGCTGCGTGTTGCGTCTTGTGCGATGAACACGAAGTTCCCGTACCTACTTGCCAACGGAAAGCTGGCTCCTCCCCATCGAGGAAAATTTTTTGAAGTGATGTCGCGTCCGATCAAAACAACTTATTCTGAGGTATACTGGACGCAACAAGATCCGATCCCATTGCCAGCTGACTTTGTGAAGAGATACGCTGGAAAAACTGTTGGCTTCGTCGGTTATGAAGCGGACGTAATCCGAATGAACAAAAGTTCTGGCGAATATGCTTCAGTGCCTTGCTACGAACAGTACAATCATCACTACGCAGTCTCACTGCTGGGAAACGCGTCGAAACTCGCTTTTGTTGGCCGCCAAACTTATTTGGACGAACGTGATATCATGGCTCATAGACATGCACCACAATGGCAAGCACAAATGCTACCCGAAGCCGACAAGAACAGTACAGTTCCAGTAATGCAAATGTTTGTTGAAGGAAACGGTAATGAGCACCGGCGAACCTTTAAGTGGATGCCGAAAGGTTATGCCCAATACTTAGAGTCTCCGACATCATTTTCTCCAAATTTTATGATGATCAATACTAACAATCCAGACACTCCAGACTGGGGTAAAAGAGGAGGCCCGTTACCCAAGGGTGGCAAAATGCCTGGGTGGATTTCTAAGGGCTCTCGTGCTCCTGAAGGAGCTGCGTACTCAGGATTGCTTGAATGTCCATGCACAACTCGAGTGAAAAAGATTTTCACTCGCCATGTACCTCTGACAAAAGGCAAGTGCTCGGCGGAATTAGCCATAAAATATGCACAAGAATGCTTTGATGCTTCCGCTACAATATATGGTGGTGATGGCTTTGAGATCCTTAGTAATAACACTGTAAATAATTTGGATGAACCAGCTGGTTGCTACGTTATTGGTACACCAGGGGGATATGAAGTGTATTTCAATACGAATGCGTCATCACAAGCTTTGTGTGGAAGTCAATCTGGGCGCCCTATTAGAACCACTGGGCATGAGAGTCTAGTATTGGGATCTGGTTATTTTGGTCCCGCGTCTTTAACCGTGAATGTGTCCTTGGACCTGGACCAGAATACTAAAAATGCAACGATTATCCTCTCCGGACCTGCAAATGTATGGTTTGGCGTTGGGTTTGATGCGAAGGCTATGGCGGATACTCCATATGCAATAATTGTACAGCCACCGACAAACAGCCCCAGCAATGGAATTGCGATCGTCATGGAAAGGCGTTTAGCTAATCATGCACCGGGTAAACTACTAAAGACGAGGAATTTGGCTGTACTTTCAGATACGGTCAGAAATAACATACGAACTGTGACCATGGTACGTCCTCTTGTTGGCAGCGATCCAGATTACTACACATTTGATACCACCACTTCTGCGATAAACTTAATTGCTGCCGCTGGCAGTAGCCCAACATTTGCTTATCATGGGAATAAGAGAGGGGGTTCGGCTCTGATGCTGGTTGAGGTTGGTGCACCAATCTGTCTCTGCGATAGTCCTCATGAAGGCGGAAGTATTAATGGACTACCATGGACTTCGGATTGTTTTAATCCGAACTTGCTCGAACAAGACAACCCAAGTTGCAACATTAGAACTTATCGAGGCGGCATGACTTGTTGCCATCACCACGTTCATTTGTTGGACGAGGATCAAAGTCTACCCACAAAGATCGATGAGTTCTATTTGAAATTTAGGTTTTACTACGAAGAGGATCCAATTGTTACCACCAATCCGACTGCAACAAAGAATGTGTTTTTCATGTTCCGCGAAGTAGAATATAATCACGGCGAATACGATGTTCCACAGTGTGTGTCTGGAACAGATCCAAGCGAGTGTGCGCACACACTAATTTCAAAATTTCAAGTGAAGGATACAATTAGCGACTGCAAAGGTGATCGAAGCAAGTGGATGTGCGCGCCATCTTATCCAAAATTTCCGCAATCAAACGAAATCGATTTGATTCACGTTAGTGGGCATTGTCACGCTCCATCATGCATCTCGATGGAGCTGATTAATGCAGACACAGGGGAGTCGATTTGCTTGGTAACACCCATTTATGGGAATGGCGGCGATGAGGTAATGAACGAGGATGGCTATGTTGTAGGATTACCGCCTTGTGTGTGGTCAAATGACCCAGATGATGGCTTGGAAAAACCTCTGCGTTTGTCACTTGACACGAATTTGACAGCTATAAAGAAAAGTAATTCTACTAACTTTCATTATGGTGTGATGAGTCATTGGCAAATGAGGGGTGCATGGGCAAGCTAATGTTTTGCCGTAAGACAAAATTTCTAAAAAATAACAGCCACCCACACAGAGTTGTGATCTGTGCACACTTCTTCATATATGTACAAGTATATTTTTATATATTTAAATAAACGTTTTGAAAAATAGTATACCACCTTATATATAAGACTTATCATAGCTGTATGTCTTATATACAAATATGTACGCGATCGAAATTCAAAACGAAATTATTTTGCGCTCATCTGTAACGAAGGCTTCCAGTCGTCGCCTTTTTGACAGAGACGGATACTCTTGAACAAATAAGCTATTCTCATGGTTACATTTTCTTTTGTTCACAATCTGTTGACATTGATTCTTCAATTCATAAGCTGTGTTGTTTTGACAAGGGCTACTTACCATCTTTGTAGCCTGATCTATCGGTTCAATATCCATGTCGTGAAATGAAGAAGTTTCATTTCTCTTCTCAACGTGAGGAAACTGGTTCTGAGGATTATACATGTAGCATCCACGTCGTGGACTACTAACTTTCATAAAGTTTTCAGCAGTATATAATTGTGTGTTTAATGAACTAGGCCTGGTGCGAAGCGGAGAAGATGGCTCCATCGGCTGGCGCCCATTCGCTGGGACAGGCATTTGTTGCTGTTGAGCTTTTGAATACTGAAAGTGCTGTGGAATATTTTGTACATGGGAAAAATCTGTGTGCCGGTAAAGGCAGTCACTTATATGCATCGGGTGAGACATGAGAAAAGCTTGTCGCAAGGTCTATCGAGTTGACACCGGGTTTACGTGATTCAGCTAGATTCCGTCGTAACAAGGATCCAAATCACTGGCATCAACACGCTGCTGACAAGCTATGGTGTTAATGTTTACCCCTAGAGCCGCGGAGAAGTGCATATGAGAAAAAGACGGAATGGCGGTTGTGGCAGAGGAGGAAGACGTCGCGTCGCTGTTGTTGTTATTAATATTATTATTCATATAATAATATATTATGGTGGGAAAGAAGAAGGGGAAGAAGAAAAATCAGTAGTGAAAGGTAGTCTGGAAACCAAAAGACGGCCTAGTAGTTGTTTCGATGCAACATTTAAAATCTAGCAACCCGCTCCTGCAGGAAGCCAAGGAGGCCAAACAGGTTCGACAGAAGGAATTTCGTAATGTAGAGTCTCCCACTAACCCTAACAACTTCTCTTCATACTACATGATTACTGTAGCCTATTTTAACAACTACTAATTTAAGTTCATCCCTCCTCCTCCTCCTCTTGATGATTTGATGTCTGATGATGTATCTATTGGCCTGTCGCCGTCTCTTGGTCGACAAATGATCCCAGACATACGTATACTGAACACAGCCGCAAATTTACTATGAAGATAGACGCCAAGTTTGACTCTGGCGCTATTATCGTCAAAGATATTTCAAACGAGGACGGCCTACAGGCAGCCACGTTGGAAATAGCACACGATGCCCCACACGCGGGAAAGCCGTACCTGCAGTGGTTCCATTTTCGTGCTTACAATATTGAAACGTCAAAGAAGTGTATTTTTCACATTCAAAACGCTGGCTCAACAACGTATCCGGCTGGTTGGATAAACTACAACGTGTGTGCTTCCTACGACAGAAAAAACTGGTTCCGGATCAATACGTCGTATAACCAGGAAGAAGGTTTGAAGTGGGAGCTAGGCGAACCAAGGTTTGCCTCAATATTTTTTGCATATTATCCACCATATTCCCAAGAGAGGCACATGGATTTTATCAGCGAGTGCCAGGTTTCGTCGCCAAAACACTGTAAACTGAGCACTTTGCCGGGCACAACATTGGATGGCAACACGTTAGATTTGTTGCTAGTAGGTAATCCTCCTCCTTCTGCGCCCAGTTCAACTCGCAAAGGGGACAAATTGCAGTTCTGGATCATTGCCAGGCAGCACCCAGGCGAGACACAGGCCTCGTGGTGGATGGAGGGTTTTTTGAAGCGCTTGTTAGATCCAAACGATGCCGTAGCAACTTTACTGCGCAACAACATTGACTTTTATGTTGTCCCCAACATGAATCCTGATGGTAGTCAGCGGGGATACCTTCGTGTTAATGCTGCTGGCAAAAATCTTAATCGGGAATGGTGTAATCCTACAATAGAAAGCAGCCCGGAGGTATATTTTTGCCAACAAGCAATAAGTTTAACTGGTGTTGATTTTTTACTGGATGTACATTCAGAAGAAGAGCTGGAGTATGTTTTCTTGAGTAAGACTCCACTTGGTATACCATCATTAAATGAAACTCAGGCAGGATTGTATAATAAGTATTGCGATGCTTTGAAAAGAGCTAATCCTGAATTTCAAACTGAGCATGGATACAAAATGCCAGAGAAAGGTAAAGCAAATTTGGCTATTTGCTGTGCATGGGCAAGCGAAACCTACGGCTGCTTGGCGATGACTCAAGAGCAGCCGTTCAAAGACAACGTTTTGTTCCCAGAGCCAAATCAAGAATGGAGCATAGCACGGTGTGAAAAATTAGGATCGAGTGTCTTGGATGCGATGTACAGCGTAATGGACGATTTGAAAACATACAGAGGAAAATAAAATGGTTGCAAATAGTCATTACTCCATACCCAACTTATATAACACCATTCGAAGAAAAGGGACCTCCTGTCACAAATAGTATCATACGAGTAATATGCATGTGTCTGATGGTATAGTTATGTGTTGAAGAGTGAAGCACAATGTTCGTAAAACATGTTTTCGATACGAAAGCATATACTTTTGTATTTATACAAAAGGGTACACGTAAATACTTTGTGTACTTCGTATTATATTACAGTCTACACTCTTTGAAAGCAAGAGAAAATGTCATATACTTGTAATATATACGAGAGTACTAACTTATCGTATGTACACATGCATAACTTATTCTAAAAAAAAAAAAAATGATAATCTGGGCATCTAGCCTCTCATTTCGGCACTACTTTTATCTGGATCCATTTCAATCGTGACCGAGCCGCTGCGATGGATATGAACTTTTCCTTTATTAGCAGAACCGACATTTATGCTACTATTGCTACCACTATAACTACTTTCCATCGATGGCTTTGCATCGCCTGCATCATCGTTCGCAGATAGAGACGCTAGCTTTAAACGCGACTGCTCCGAAGGGGATCGCTGTCGATAAGTAGGAGACGTAGGCATATGTTGGGTAGGGGTTTGCAACGCACTTGAAGGCTCTGGAGAAAATTTGCCAGCCACAGTATCCCAGTTTTGATCAGACACTGCATCAATTTTAGCCATAAACGACTGAAGCATATCGTTAATCTTTTGTTCTCTAGCTTGTGCCTCCTCTAGCTGGGCACCAAACTTGGTAATGCTATCGCTCAAGCCATCGAACTGCGTCTTCGCTAGCTGGACTTTATCCCCGTACTCCTTTAGGTCTTTATCCAACTTTTGCCACACAGCGTCCGCAGCATTTGCTGTCATTATGCTCAATCCTAACCTGTTAATCTAACTTTCGTTTTCTCTCTGTAGAGGAGGCGTACGAGCGCACTCTACATCATGGACGCGAAGCCCTCCATCGCCCCCCGGTTAGATGTATTATTATTATTATTTTTTACATGATGATTATTATATAAATTATTATTATTTATATTATTATTATTTATTATATATATTTTTTATTTTTTTTTATATTTTATTTATTTTATATTATTAATTATTTTATTAATTTATTGTTATTATTAGACTATTATATATAAAAATAAAATATATAATAAATTATTATACAATAAATAATTAAAAAATAATACAATATCAGCAGTAGTAATAATTGAAATAATATAAAAAAATAAAAAAAATATAAATAAGAAAAAAAAATAACATAAACAACAATACAAACAACACAACAACAATAACAACAGCGCAGAAGAGAAATAATAATAACGCGTAAAAAATAATGGAAAAATAATAAATAACAGTAAATTAAAATTAACAATATTTTAAGAAAAAATATTATTATAACAGAGTATTATTATTTTTAGCTCTCCATTTACAATATTATATTTATTATTATTTGAAATTATTATGCGTTTGAAACTATTACTATTTTTTACTTATGGTACATATGATTATGACTTACTTATTGTTGCTATTGTTGAAAGCAATATCTCATGATGATGAGANGAAAAAAGCACCAGCAGTAGGCAAGGTTGTAGTGTTTGTAGTTCACTCTCTCCTACTAACTTGGCCAGTGTGTATCACTAGCCCTACTACACAGATCGTAGTCATAACGATTGATCTCCCATAACGCTGCCTATCCAGTGCGTACTTAGACATAGCATAGAATAGGAATGCATCATACCCCCCATGTCCACAAACCTTTGAGTTCTTCTTCGTTGAATTTTGAGTCGTTTTTTTAATAGCAAGTACGGTGCAATAAAAAGGAGAAAAAAGGTCGAACCATCAATGAAATCATCAGAACAACTCAGGCCATTGTCAGCAGTACGTAGTGTCATCAGTAGTGTCAAGTGTCATCATACTAGTAATCCATCCGCGTACCACACCCATGTCTGCAGTAGTGTCATCATAGTAGTAATCCATCCGCGTACCACACCCTTGTCTGTAGAGGCACAACTAGGAGACACACTTTAACTCTCTCTCTCTCTTTTGCTGGATAGGCATGAATAGTCCTTCTATCTCCTCCCTTCCAGCTGTAGTAGCTAAGAAGATCTAGAATATCCATTTAATGGTGAAGAATTCTCTCGCGCTTATTTGCACTCAAATTAATTCGATTGCTGTCTATGATGATGTGCTATAATTAATTGTTACTACCACTATACCTACTGCATACTACTACCATTAGATTCTTCTATTTTTTGTGTTTTTAAAATTGATATATTAATATTTAAATTATGAAAGTTTACTAGATAAAGAAACACCACAACACAACAATCATAAAAATAAATATAAATAACTAGCTCGCTAGCAGGGCAAGTTGTTAATATGAAATAATGAAAAAAAAATGTTGTACTAGTAGTGTAATAGTAGTAGTACACCACGGTGCAGTAGTCTATAATATTTACAGTAAAAAAATAATAAGAAGCACCACCTACTACAAATAAATAATATAATAATTAACAATAAAATTGAAATAATGACCAATAAATAATAATAATAAAAAAACACAACACACCACCATCCAAAACCACCATCATCAACTTAATAAATATCGTGTTGTTGTCCTATATTAATAATATATAATATGAGTCTCCTCGTCGACGGACGAAAAAAATATTTATTAATAAAAAAAAAAAAGGAAAATTAATAATATTATTATAATATAATAAATAATGAGATGATTACTATTATTAATACTATAATAATGGGATGCCTTTTTTGTGTGTGTGGATTCACATTGAAGAACTCTGCTTGTGCCTTCACTGTCCACTCCTAATCGAACGACGCACAAGCTCACAACATAAGACTCTGCAGACTCTTTTGCCAGACCTAACGTAGGATCTGCAAAAATATGTCTTCTTTTTCGAACGTTGACCCAGACGAAGAATGGTATTATTTAGACGACGCGTCTAATGAACAAGAAGGACCGTTTAAGTTTGAGGACTTCAAGAATTATTTCCGACTGAAAAAGTTTACTGGCCTAAGCTATGTATGGAACCCGAATTTTCATGAAAACTGGATAGAGCTTAATACAGACGGTGCACTACTGAAGCGCTTGAAAGAAGCACCAAGGCTAACAAAGATGACGCCGGCTCCCATCAGACGCACGCGGATGGGAAAAGTGTCTGTTAGTGTCCGGACACCAGCGGGAGCACCTCCTCATACTCAATCTTTCTGCTTGAAGCGTGTACAGAGCTCCGTAGGGAATGTATCTTCCTTTGATGCAAGGACGGAGAAGGAGCGGAACCTTCTTAATTCCATGCAACAAGGCATTGATCTTGATCTAGACGTTGAGAAGAAACTGAAGATACTCGAAGAAGAAAACGAGATACCTTTGACAGACGCAGAAAAAGATGCGTTGCAGCGGAGTAGCTGGACTGTACTCAAAACGTTGGACGGCGTCGAGTACTACCACAATGAAAGCACAAACCAAATATCATATGAAAAACCAGACGTTTTGCTTGACTTGAATCGGCGAAAAGATAATACGAAGTGGGTATGGTATCCAGACAAAACTGAAGGTTACATACCAGCATTGTTTGTCAGAACAAAGCCTGACGGTCGTACCGAGATAAGTTTAAACGGCCGAACAAAAACAATGAAGCGTTCGCAAAAAGTTATGCCTCTTGACATTAAAAGTTTGACGAGATTGAAGGCCGACCTAGTTCATCTAGACAATTTGAATGAAGGTTTGATTTCGCACAATTTAAAGGAGAGATATCAAGTGGAGCAGATATACACAAACATTGGCACTATATTGATTTCCATTAATCCTTACAAACGTTTGCCGCTATACACATTTGAACAAATACACCGATACAATCGAAAGGGCACGCGCGAACTACCACCTCATGTCTTTAGCATCGCCGATCGCGCCTATAAATCATTAGTGTTGGAAGGCTTGGACCAGAGTATTTTAATCAGTGGAGAAAGTGGTGCTGGAAAAACCGAGGCGACCAAACAGTGTCTTAATTATATCGCTGAAATCGCAGGAAGTGCGTCGAATATCGAGCAGAAAATTTTGAATGCGAATCCAATTTTGGAAGCTTTTGGAAATGCAAAAACTCTGCGGAACGACAATTCTAGTCGTTTCGGCCGATTTACGGAGATATTTTTCAACAGAGCTGGCCAAATATCGGGGGCTGCAATCAAAAACTATTTACTGGAGAAATCGCGCGTTCCATTTCAACAGGAGGGTGAGCGTAACTATCATGTTTTTTACCAACTCTTAGCTAGTGATATGGCAAAAGACTTTGGACTGGGCGATGGTGCTGATGGTTTCCTCTATGCAGCACAATCAGGCTGCACCCAAGTTGAGGGGGTTGATGACGCTTACGAGCATGAAGATTGCTACAACGCTTTGGAGCAAATTGGTATGACGAAAGAGCAAATCCACTGGGTTTACTCATTAGTTGCTGTTGTACTCCATATTGGTAACATTATTTTTGCCAGTGATGGGGATCAGGGTAGCGTTATTAAAAGCGATAAAGCGTTAGAGCTGAGTGCCAAAACACTTGGTGTCCCAGTCGATGAATTTAGAGCCACACTGTTGACACGAGAAGTCGTGATCAACAACGAACACATGGTCCTTCCCATGCGGCCACTGGATGCAAAACAAGGGGCAGGTGCTTTGGCGAAGGCAGTTTATGGAAACTTATTTGACTGGCTCGTTGACCGCATTAATCTTGCTTTGAAGGGTGGTAATGGTAGTTTCATTGGAATCCTGGATATATTTGGATTTGAAGTATTTGAAAATAACCTTTTCGAACAGCTTTGTATTAACTTTACGAACGAGAAGCTGCAACGCTTGTTCAACAACCACACGTTTAAGGAGGAGGAAGCCTTTTATAAAAGCGAGGGTGTTGAGTTTGAGCATGTTGCGTACATAGACAACAAACCTATTATCGACTTATTGGAAGGACGGAGACCACCAGGAATATTGCTTATTGCCGACGATGAAATTAAAACACCGGGGCACAGCGACGAAAGATTTGTTGGAAAAATCGATCGCATTCATAAAAAGAACCCAAATTACATCGACGTTTCGCATTCGCGAAGAGGTAAATGTAGCTTTTCAATTAAGCATTACGCGGGACCAGTTAGCTACAGTGCGGAGGGCTTCCTTGCAAAGAATAAAGACTTGCTAAGGAAAGACCTGTATAATTTGATATCGTCAAAGGGAGTTGAAGAGACGAAAAAGCTTTTTCCACCAATAGATAAAAGTTCGCGAAAGAAGTATTCGTTAGCAAATAAATTCAGGAAGCAACTGAAGTCATTGATGAATTTATTGGAGGGCACAGAGCCAAACTACATTCGATGTATTAAGCCTAATGAGATTAAAGCTGCGTGTGGAGAAAAGGGATCTTACGACGCAAAAATGGTTCTGGAGCAATTGCGTTGTAGTGGTGTTTTTGAAGCATGCCAAATTCGTAAAGCTGGATTTCCATTCCGGAAGAAGTATGCTAAATTTGTCGAGGAATTTAAATGTCTTAAACTTAGTTCCGACGGTGTATGGACGAAGTTCACCGCTCCTAGTAGCGATCCGAAAGCGCAAGCGGAAGAGATTTTAGAATACACGAAACAAGACTTTTCTGGAATACAGCGCGGAAAGACGTCTTTCTTGTATAAGGCGAAAGAACATAAACTGCTTGGTTTAATGAAGAATTTAGCGTTGGAAAGAGTCGCTTCTCGCATACAGGCAGCTGCGCGTGGCTACATCGTTCGTACTGGATATCTACCGAAAATCAAACGTGCATTACCATTGTTACGCGCCGCTTTAGCGGACCCCACTATCGAAAGACTAGATTCTGCAATGGCAGAAGCAAGTCAAATTATGGGTGAATATGCTGTTATGGGAGGCAACTTTGAAGATAGTGCCATATTGAAGGTGTGCAGACGTTTGAGGCGTGCGTTGGTTGAATGGAATCGATTGGCAGCGTTGTTCAAGCAAGCTCTTGAAATGGACTTATCGCAGGATGAACATTTTGAATTCTTGTTTTCCATAATTTCTCAAGCTGAAAGAATAGATGATTTGATTCCTACAGACGAGCATGAACAACAATACAACGAAGCGATGGCAATCTTTAAGAAGTGGCGTGCTGAAAAACTAGTCAGTATGATTGATGCGGCAATGATTGATATGGAGCGTAACGTACTACGCAGCGTTTTCATTGAATGCTCTCGGCTGCACTTCTCGGAAGACAAGAGATTGCCAGAGATCCAAGAGTTACTCGGCATCTCAGACGAAGAACTGTTGAAGCGTCAATATAAACGTGCTGTACAATTAAATAACGAGAAACGTGCAATCGATAGGGAAATTAAGCTCAAAGAATTTTATCTAAGTGTGCACGGAAGCTTGATGGATTGGCAGCAGTTTCCACAGCTACGTCAACCAGCAGAATTTGCGGCTGCAAAGTTTCTTCCTATTGGTCGTTCTGAGGTTGCAGCAGGGATGTTGCAGCACTCTAAATCGCTACTGCCGACATCGTTGACACGTTTGGGTGACTCTAAAAAGAGTGATGGCACAGCTGTCCAGGCAAAGGAGATGGTAAAGCTTGCGTCCCGCTCGTTCAAAGCTATGTTGTGTTGGATGGGTGATCGAAAGAGTTCTCACCCAAAAGAGTTAGTCGTAGAGATTTTGGAAAAAGGTTTGGACTACCCGTCTTTGCGCTCTGAAATTTTTCTTCAAATTATGAAGCAGCTGACCGACAACCCGACTCAATCGAGTATTGCCCGGGGATGGAACCTTCTAATTTTGTGTCTCAAGACATTCAAACCCCTACCGTCGTTTGAAAACTATTTGCATGCATTTATACGAAATGCAAAGACGATCACGTATCAAGACAAACTTACACTTGCAGCCTCGATTTATGAAAGGGTTTACAAAGGAGATCGCGAAGACGTACCATCGCCTGACGAGCTTGAAGACATAATTGACTTGAAAGACACGATAGACGAGATATATACTCAGCACATTGAGATTTAGCCAAAAAATCTTCTTCCTTCAGACCTCAGCGGCGGAGTAGATTGATAGGGAATTAAATTCATTTTTAGTACAGAAGTTTAGTAAACTTAAAATTCGCGTCTCCAGTAGCTAGACAACAGTAGCACTAGGATTGTAGTTTTTTTATATTCTCCTCCTCCTTTTTTCTTCAGCCGAACGTTTTGCCACTCAACCGTTTGCGCATTCAGGAGATGTTTCTTTCCAATAAATATTTCATTCCCCCTTTTTTTGACACATTATATTTATTAGTATTATCAATAGGATGATTATTTTTCTTTCTCTTCTTTTTTTTTTTTTTACTTACTTATTACTTCTTTTACTTTTTTTTTCTACATACTACTCCACAGTACTTTTTTTTGTTGCTGTGTTGTGGATTATTATTTTTTTTTATTATTACAGTATAATATTTTTTTCTTCTTATTGTTTTGTTGTTGTTGTTTTCTTCTCTTCCTCCCAACATGGTGCTCGGGTTCAAGTAGTTGACTAAGAAGCTCGACCCAAGTAATAATAATAAAAGGTGTCCGTGCACGCATACATGTAAAATATTCGATGGTAAGTCAATATTGACTCTGCACCCTAAAGCACATAACTGGATGTGTATAATGATCATGTCCACTCGATACCATTTTGCTTTCCACGTTTATTACCGTTGGATATTTCATTAGGTATATACTAACACATTTTCTTAATTTTTATTCTCTGATTATGGTAGGGTAAGAAAAAGAAGAAGGGAGGCAAGAAGAAGGGCAAAGGGGGTTTCAAGTTGAAGGCACCCCCAGAGCCAAAACCACTTAGTACAGTTAGGCAGGCTGGGTTATTGTTGTTTGACACAATAGCTTTAAACTTATTTACAGAGTCGTGCCCAGCATACACAACATTTTTAGCAGAAAAAGAAGCCGCAGAAAAAGCAGCAGCAGAAGCTTTGAAGCCAGCAAAGAAGGCCGGAAAAAAGAAAAAGGGCGGAAAGAAAAAGGGGGGAAAGAAAAAGGTCAAGAAGAAGAAGAAATAACTACGCCCATGGTTCGTCTTCTTATTGACTTATTCCAATGACTACCGTCGTCAGGGCTTAAACTGGATCGGGTGTGTGATTGTATGAAAGAAAATTATTTCTCCGATAATGTGATATGCCTTTTGTAATATACCTTGTACGCACACATATATGTACGAAGTACTTGTAGATAAGCATATACAAAGTTTTTTATCTGCTTTACAATAAGTTGCCCTCTAGTTCACTTCAGAAAACTCTAATTACGTTCAATCGAAACTGCCAAAGTAGAATTTGGGGTGATCGCGGAAAAACTCCGATGATGATCACTGCTTATGCTCTTCATCTTGTTGTTGTTTGCAATAATAATATTTTATTTCATTATTCTTCAACCTCCTATTATAATTAAGTAGCAAGTCGTCTATTATTATAATAAAAAAGAAAAAAACAAAACCCCCTTAACTTTCTTCTTTTTCAATTAGACTACTCTGTACTTTACTTGTAGTACATAATAGACGACTATATATTAGAATTCTTCAGAGACTCTCCATTGTTACTTTTATGTACAACACAACAAAAAATGAAAGAATAATGAAGGACAATAGGAAGAAAGATGAAAACAAAGCACAGCAATAGACGACAATGACAACACAGGGGAGCAGAGTAGAGCTGATTAGTTGGAGGAAACCGAAAAAAACCAAAGGCCGGAACGCTCACGCATAGGCGAATAAAGACTATTTTAAGTACAACGATGGTAGCCTTCGCGTCTTCAAGAGAAAGCTAGAGAACTCGTATTGTCCGCACTCCATTACCTCCTACCAGAATTGCGTGGCTTTCACAGGAGGATCTTCAACTAGACTTCGAACAGCTACTCGTAGGATTTACAATAGGTCCTTCTTCGTTCTTCTTATTAATTTTATATTGTTGTATTATTAATAGCGCCGTACAATGATGATAGGAGGACGAGAGGAGGAAGAAGAAGTTTAAAGTTGTGTACGCACCTCTTACTCTGGAAAGAGAGTTTGGCAAGCCCAGAACCTACCTTCGACCCATAAACAGGACAATTAACATCCATTCCCATCGTAAGAAACTCCATAACCAAGAATATAAAATACTTTTTTTGGCATCGTAACACTGCACCATGAGCTTGTCTAGAAGAACATATGTACTGGGCGGGCACGTTACCAAGTTTATCGGCTCTCGCCACCCCGACTTTATCTGGAAGAAGCACCCAGACTTTGGAAAAAAAGAAAATCCTATTCTAGAAGATTACATCGATGAGGCAGTTAACGGCGCGCTATCAAATACGGGTGTATCGGCAGAATCGATTGAAAAGGCATGGATTGGGAACTTCTGTGGTGAGCTATTCTCAAACCAAGGGCATTTAGGTGCTGCTGTCGTTGGTGCAAATACAGGTTTGATGCACAAACCTGTGATGAGAGTTGAAGGTGCCTGTGCATCAGGTGGCTTGGCCTTTACAAGTGCTGTCGATTCTATACAAGCAGGCACTGATATTACTATGGTAGTTGGTGCAGAGGTGCAAACTAGCGCAAGCGCACGCGTCGGTGGGGACTATCTGGCCCGTGCATCGCACTATGCCCGACAACGCGGTATAGACGACTTCACTTTCCCTGCAATATTTGCGAGGAGAATAAAGGCGTGCCAAGAAAACTTGGGAATCACCCCTGAAGACTTAGGAACTGTGTCAGCAAAAGCATATGCAAATGCAAATAAAAACCCTAAAGCGCATATGACTGCCGTAAAGATGGATAAAGAGACTGCATCTGGCACAAGCGATAAAAATCCGTGTTTTCTTGGCAACGAAGAGCTGAACCCATATTTGCGCTTAAGCGACTGCAGTCAAGTTAGTGACGGTGGAGCAGCCTTGATATTAGTGTCTGAGGAGGGTCTGGAGAAACTAGGAAAGTCGCCTTCAGATGCTATTGAGCTAGTGGGCATTGGGCATGCAACTGGAAATTTGTACGAGGACAGTGACCCTCTAAAACTAGACACAACACAAGCAGCTGCGAAACGTGCTTACGAAATGTCTGGACTTTCCTCTTCAGACATGAATGTTGCTGAAGTTCACGATTGCTTTACAATCACCGAAATTTTGATGATGGAGGCTTTGGGCTTTGCGAAACAGGGAGAAGGTAAGCAGTTAGTTCGTGATGGTTCCCTGGAAATTGATGGTCGTATTCCATGCAATACGGGCGGTGGTTTAGTCGGCTTTGGCCACCCTGTCGGCGCGACCGGCGTCAAGCAAATATTGGAAATATATCGCCAAATGAAGGGACAGTGTGGCGACTACCAAATGAGTAACACGCCGACACACGGCATTACTGCCAACATGGGAGGGGACGATAAGACAAGTGTCGTGGGAATCTTTAAGAATTGCTAAGCTACTTTGTCGCACATAATACTTATGGATGAGCGACCAGCCAGCAACAAAATTGAGGAGGAAGTGGATGTAAATTTTAAATTCTTTTGAAAGGCTGTATAACTGCTACGACGAAGAGTACACACAATAAATAAATTTTAATTTTAGTAGTCAAAGGCATGAAATTTAACGATTTTTTTTATTTTTTACAATTTATTTTATCTATAACCAATACACCAAGTATATAAATAGAAAATATGTTAAAATAAATGGTTTGAAGATTCTCTCATACCCAACAACGTACGAATAGTAATCCAAAACTAACACGAATACCGAATACACACATTTTGTGAGCATTCGCGAGAACAAAGATAAGCGACGCAAGAAGATATTCAAGCGGTAGTTGCCATTGATAATTCGTATTCATAATATTTATAATGTGCAGAATCTGTCTTCGCAAGTTCCTGTAGAAGCTTCACACGCTCATTGCTTACTTTTCCAATTATCGAATCAATATTATCCAACACAACATTTGAGTTTTTTAACAAAACAAGTTTTTTATCGTACAAAAAAGTTAAGTGGAGCTTACCCCATTTTGAAGTTGGCTCAACTGTAAGAAGCTCTTTGCACATTTTAATTTCAGTATCAATTAAGTTTAGACACCACGCCATGGATTTCATGCATTCCTCAACCAAAACATCGTCAACACGTTTTCCATCCTCTCCTACACCAAGTCGAGCATTTTTCTTTTCGCTTGTCATTGAGACACTACCCGGTTGATTACTAATTTCTTT
>LT658491.1:0-28411 GCA_900128575.1 Stramenopiles sp. TOSAG41-1
ACGCCATGATCATGGTCATATACGATGTGAATCGATCAAAGTACGTGATGTTGGTAAAGAAACATAAACGAGAAACGTTGGAAGTACCACCGTCAAAAGAATATAAACTGAAGAGACTATGGGCATTACTCGCTGCAGCCAGTTTTTTAGCAGTATCGATACATGTAATACAAACAGCGTCTGATTTTATTCGTCCAGGGCTTTATGATGTAAGCATAGGCACAATAACTGGTATTTGGTCATGCTCCTATTTCGCGATTTTATATTTCTCGTCAAGCTCGAAAGCAACAAATGTTTTATATCGTATGATGCATGAGCGTCGCGTAATATTTATCGGATTGCTGACAGGCATATTGTTCTATATCGATAACATAGTTTGGTACTGGACTCTGAGAGGTGTGGCCTTTCCTCTTGTGATTATATTTGTTATATCATTTGATCTAATAGTCATGTATTTTCCTCGTAGGCTGGCATTGGTGATTTTCAGTCTTCTTGTGATTTTACTTTGCTTTAACATTTTTAAAGATACATTTCTACAAAAAGATTGCAATCAAAGACNGCTACCTTGGGGCATATTTGGTAAAAAGTTAAGGTATTGTACCGTCAGAAGAATAATATATCAAAGCATTCTTTCGTTGATGGTATCGCCCNTGATTGCAATATTTGCTGGTCGCACAGACAATTTATTTTTCTGCNATGTGAACGTTTATAGATCCACAGGTACGATCGATAAAAGAATTATTAACAAGAAGTATGTTGAAAGCATGAAGATGGAGAAGGACCGTGGTATAGCGGCAGATAAATCAAAGAGTGATGAGTTTAAGTTGGAATTGACATAGTGAATATGCTGAAGTGTAGTGTGTGACCTTTTGTGTAACTTACTACTATTATGCCGCAAATCCACCAGGCAGATATTAGTATTGATATATTAATATGTATTCTACCCTTCTCTATATCATCACCACCTTCTTACTATTATTATTGGTATTCTACTACCACTAATCCTCCTCCCATCATCCAATCTGAAATCATCTCCTCTTCTTCTACCACAGACTTCGCCGTACGGCGTGCCGACGTAGGAAAGAATCGTTTGTTGCACGGCGTTGGGGTCTTCTCGCATTTGCATTGCAACTTGCAAAGTAATCATGGCTTCCCTGACAATTAACAAGGGCGACAAAAAGCCAGACATTTCGCAACTAGTTCGCCAGACCGGAGGTGGCACTACGGATGCGGCGGAGGGCAACGACGCTGATGCTGAGGAATATGTAGCGCCAGCAGATAGATACGTCTGTCCAAGGGACGCCATTGAGATTGAGCCTGAAGCAACCGTTATATGTGCCGTTGGTACGCGAGGTTTAAAAGTAACCGTGATTGAACATTTGGAATGCTATAGTAATACACTCACTAGTTTGTGTTTGCGATCCAACCTAATTAAAAAAATGCAAGGAATGAGCACACTTACGAACTTGACCAACTTGGAGCTGTATGATAACAATATAGCTAAATTGGAGGGGATCGAAAACCTCGTCGGCTTAACGAATCTGGATTTATCTTACAACAAAATCCGCAAATTGGAAAATTTGAGTAGCTTAACCAACCTAAAAACCCTATATTGTGCGAGTAACAAACTGAAGACTATTGGTGATGGACTTGCGTGCCTGACGAGCTTGACACGGTTGGACTTGGGCTCAAACAGGCTACGGAAATTTGAAGGGTTAAGCACGTTGACAAATTTGAGGGAACTTTGGATGGGAAGAAATAAAATAACACAAATCAGCGGAATTGAAAATTTGACATCGTTGTGCAAATTAGATGTACAGAGTAACCGACTTTTAAATCTAACTTACGGCCCTGAGGATCCAAAAGCCAAGAGTGGGGATATGAAAGCAAGTGGGGAGGATAAGAAGAATACTGAAAGTAGCGAAAACACAGAATCTACGGCTAGAACCAACGATGTAGCGGAGGCAGACTCAGGCAACAATACAGATGCAGAGGAACGAATCGACAGTTTGGCAAATAATATAAATTTGGAGGAGTTGTACTTGGGCCATAATAATATAACGGAAATTAAAGGCATTCAGGCTTTGACACGACTAAACACGTTAGATTTTTCCAGCAACAAGATTAAGCGTATCCAAAATGTCGACCAGCTAACTATGCTAGAGGAGTTTTGGATGTCGGGCAACCTAATTGACACTTATGAGGAAATTAAAAATCTTTCAACTTGTAAGGTGATCAAGACGGTATACTTTGAACATAATCCGATATCTAAAGATTTCGAGTACCGTATGCGAACGGCTGAAATGCTACCATCGCTGAAACAAATCGATGCAACGCCATGCCGACGGTAAAATTACAAAACACATATATATTGTAAATACTACTCGTATTTTCAATGTTCTTGTTTAGCTGGGATCGATATCAATTCCAAATGCTCGCATTTGCAATGTGCGCATACGATTGCTTTTACAGAATTATACATGGAACATTTGTAACACCGTTTCCACTGCGCCGGGCTCGACTCGACAGAACTTTCGGATAGTTTCTCTTTTAGGAGTTCTAAAGACGTCGCGCTTGCATTTTTCTTTAACATAACGTTCCCCTTTTCGTTATATTTATTGTATGTTTGGCTTAATTCGTTTGCTTCTAAGCTTTGTTGAAAGCCCATTAAAACTCCATGTTTTCTAACATGCGCAAGTCTCGTCAAACTGTTAATTTTTCCCGTCTTCAAGAGGCTCTCTTCGGTCATTCTGAACCTCACCTTTTCTTGGTGAAGTATTAAGTTGTGATATGCATCAAGGACCAAGTTCAAAAATGACTGTATATCATCGAAGAGCTGTAATTCCTTCTCTATATTTCGGATACCCCTAGAAAATTCTTGCTTTTCTTTCTGTATCCTGCTGTAAGTTACGCCCATGACATTTTTCAATGTCTCCGCACGAGCTTGTTTGGCTGCGTGATTTTGTTTTAACTTTGCCAAAGACATTTGCAATAAATCTGTTTTTTCCTTTATTTGCTGCAAAACAAAATTTCTCCTTGTTCGTATTATCGTTGTTTGGTCCTTCACTGTCACTCGTTTTTTCTCTAGCTGCTTGAAGTCTGCTATTTCCCCTTTTAAATCGTAAATTTGAGCTTTTAACGATGCATTTTCCCGTAAGACGACATCAACATCGTTCTCAAGCTTGATTCTTCCCGTATTTCCCGTATACTTTAATCGATCTTTCATCCAAGCGTTGTGCTGCTTTAGCTTGTGGTTTTCCAATCGAAGATTTTTATTTTCCTTTGCATACTGCATCACTTCATCTTGCAAACGCAAAATCAATCTATTCCGTCGCTTCAAGTCATTATCACCGTCCTCTATACCTATGTCTACTAACTTTGTCAACGAAGGCGACGGTGGCCTTTCAGGTCTAGGGATGGGATTTGATTGTGGATCTTTGGGTCGGTCTACTTCAGGCTTGCGCTTTGTTGTGGGGCTGGTTATGATGAGTGGGGAATCCATTCTTCTAAAAACTAACGCAAATTGTACAGCGGCTTTTCACAAGAGTTTGATACCAGTCAAAAGTAAGGATGGGCCGCATGGGTGAACTTGGGCCACATGAGTTTGTCCGTAGCACTGAAGATGAATACATCCGTCGTCACAAGTAGTAGTATGGTGTAGTATTACTATTGTCTTTAATTTATTCTATTAAAAAAAAAGTTTATTATTATGATAAATCATCATGGTGGTAAAGAATCATAATAATAATGAAGAAAGCAGATTACAAAATGATGAAGGATCTAACTTGTACTTGTAGTATGACTATTCATATTCTAATTCACAACTACAATTATTTAGTAGTGTTCACTTAGGATAATGATCGAACACATTCCCTGCCAAAAAATGCCAAAATGCTCCACAGAAAAACGGTATTATTATCGATGCCTTGTTTGTTCTTCCAGAGAAAAAGTTGTGGCATGACGAAAAATGCCACCCTGAGGTTTATATCGTATACATTTTGAGAACTTTTTCATAAGAACAACGTATTAATATATATATATCTTAATGCTAGCTTCGCAAGTCGGCAATGCGACCATTGCAAGCGCTTTGCCAGCTTTTACAACGGACCTACCAGCTCGCCATCACCCCTACCTGTATCAAATTAAAAGTTGATGAATGGATCTTCACCATCATAGGTAGGTTCCTCAGGCTCCTCCAAACTATCTGGGTATGGATCGAAGTTGGACGTATCCGCTTGTCCGCTAATATTTGGTATGATAGGTGCCGTCAAAGATCCTTTCATCAACTCCTTAAAGTCGAAACCATTGTACCATTTGTGTCCTTTGACATCGAGTGCACCCTTCTTCAGACATCCGTATCGTTTGGTCAAATCAGTGGCCAGCAACTTTTTTATCAAGCTTTTCGCCTGGCGATCAAAGAATCTAGGGAAACTAACTTTGCCGGCCAAAATCTGTTGGTAAATTCCCATTGGATCGTCGTCCACGAATGGAGGTTGCCCAGCAAGCATTTCGTAGGACAAAATTGTAAACTGGGTCAACGAGGGGATGGGTATGCCAGAAGCAAAACGTATCGCTTTCGCAAAAAAATCCAAAGGTCGAGCGCTGCTAGTAACTTTCCTGACATGCATGGAGGCGTGGATGGAGCAGCTTCGCCCTATCGAAAGTGCGGTGCATAAAGTGTTTTCCGATTATGATTTGGACGAAGACGGTCACATAACGGAATCAGAATTGCAAGCAATGATGACTGAAGTGACCGGTGAAATGCTAGACCACCAATCTTCCATAGTCGCAGCAAGCAAAATCATGAAAATATTTGATGTTGATGGGAATGGTATGCTAGAAGAGGACGAATTTTACGCTTGGGTTAGAAAAGGAACAGAGTTGTCCGCCCCCGACAGAAAAGCGTTCGCCGAAAGCAGCGATGCAAAGAAGCGAATGGTGCAGCTGCTAAACAAAATTGAGCAAATGGCAAAAGAAAAAGATCTAGACCCAATAAAATTAGCTATTCGTAACCTGTTCCAAAAGTACGATGTTGATGGGGACGGCCATATTGATGTGGATGAGTTTGCTGCAATGATGACAGAACTGTTAATGGCGACGAATACTCTTCCTGGAGACGATGTAGTTGCTGATCATCAAAAATCCGTGCAATGTGCTGATAAGGTTATGAAGCTACTCGATACAAACGAAAACAATTTGCTCGAAGAGGAGGAATTTATGGGTTGGATAGAAAAAGGTCGAAGTATGTCACAGAAGCGTCGCGAAAAATATCGTAAAAAAGATGCAATAAACGAGCACATGATAAGATTTCTAGAAGCAGTCGAGAAAACGATAGGTTTAGCGGCTCCAAAATTGCCACCTAAGGGGGATGAGGTACGGCAAGCAAATTAAAAATTTGGATCTTGGCGTCTTCGGGGTCCTTGTTCGAAAAGGGTTTGTAACAGGGAGAGAGTTTTTTTATATTGTACACACCATACACTTTAAATATACGCTTATAGTATGAGCTTTCTACTTTATGTGCCAATTGAGATGCTTTTTCGCCTTCTACTTATCCATTGATTCTTTTTCGCCAACACCTCGATCGCGATTGTACCCACCTAAGTTACCCTGGCCCCTGTCATGCATCACATCCATCGCCATCGAAGCAACAGTAGAGAACAACGATGTAAGGCCGTTGTTGACCGTGCCAGTAACTTGTGGAATATTACGAATATCTGCACTTAAATTCAAAACGGTATCGATTTGTCGGTCAAGAAAATCCCAGGTATCTTTAAAATCTTTAGACGTGTCTGTTAACATATACATTTCCGTTGATATATAGATTCCACTGAGCATACCCCGTTTCGTGTAGTATGATGTCGAACTGTTATCAGAGTAATCCCCACACGCGGTCCATATTGAGTCGATAGTATCACCAATATTTTTCATCGTACCAGGAGCATTCTGTGGCAACGCCCCAAGAGCCATAGCCTGTGGCCATGAGTCTGTATGTGGGGCTATCATTTCCAAGCGCTTGCGGGTTGCATATTTAATTTTATCAGTCATCCCTAAGTGTTGTTCTGCATTGTGAGCCTCATCAAAATACTCCCTTACCTCGCTAATTGCGTGCGCTGTTGATGTTGCTGAAAAGTGTTCAACCAATTCGACTGGGCCGCGAGAAATCAAACCATGTGCGACAGGTGGCAAGCCTTCGTCCTCGGCGCCAGCTGCCAAAGCTTCGACTGTCCACCCAAACTGTGGTACGTACTGTAGAGCGTTGTCTAGTATTTTCAGTCTCAATGCTTCATCCTCGTCGCCATTGTTGGTGTTGTCACTGTCGGAATTTTCAGTCTCCAACTCATCGTAGACGTTCATTGATATAGACGATTTAGAATATTTACGAAAGTAGTGTTGAGCCAAAGGGTGTTTCCGACACAACCAGGGATGATCTTCCACGGAATATTTATTTTTAGTCGCAAAGGAATGCATTTTCTTTGACTTGGAACTCAGCGGCGCTAGCAGGCGTTTCAGCTCGCTGCATTTCCGGAAAGTCGATTTTCGGGCCAAACTATGCATCTTCAGTGTTGCAAAGGAATGCTTTGTCTCATTCCTCGCGTGGGTAAACGGACACTTGCTTGTACCGATATCGTTTGCCTTCAAAGGTTGCCCACTCCGCAGATCTTGATCGATCGAATAGAGAAGAAGAAGAGGATGATGATGATGAATACAGGTACGTTGGTAGAAGATTCGAGTATGTATGTTTTTATTAGGTGATAGACTAATGTAGTTCTTAGACTAATAATAATGTTGAAATAGTATACGTAGAGATACAGAAATTTATTACAACAACACAGATGATGATGGTAATATTAATATAGCCAATAAAACATAAGTCTATTGTATTTATCATCGGCTGAGGATGACAAAGAAAAAAACACCTGATGGATCATGTGCCACAGATTAAATTGCAATCATTGACTTTACTGTGATAACATTTTTTGTATTATCAGTGTGGCAAGTTTCTCCCCTCCAGATATGCTTGGTTCGACACGCTGGATGTAGTCATTTGTCGATTTTCCATCTAGCGCATCGAACAAAGCTATCGGGATTACTTCAGTGCCATCCAATCTGATTTCGCTCGTCGCCAACTCGAAAATAAGTTTAATTCGGTACTGCAAAACGCTAGGGCAAGTACAATAACAAAGGCAAAACAGGGCACAGTTCGCCCAACTGTCTCCGTTTACTTCGTCCAGGTAATATATACAACAAACTCCAATTTTTTTTGGTTTCCTCTTTTTTGTCACCTTTTTCAAGTACAGCTGGACCTGATGTTTAAAAAGGACCACAAAATAATAAACAATGGGGTTCCATTTGAACAATAAAAAGTATGGACAAAGCAAGATCAAGATTAGGAAAATTACTGTAAATATGCTTGGAGCTAGAGCTATATCGTTCCCACCTAGACTTACAACCAAGTAGTCTTCCTCTGTAATGTTGTCCAAAATAACTGTGTCCGACGGCAAAAGTTTGCCAAATGTACAGGCGCAGCACATATAACATCCACCACTCCTTTCTGCCAGCGTTGTGGCTTCAACGGCCGTTTTTACTGAGAAAAAAGACATACTTTCTTCACTATTAAAGCTATTTTCTTGGTTGATGCGTTCGAGCTTATAATTCAACCAATAGTTGATGTCCTTTACCATACCCTCGGGTTCCACCAGTATTTGTTCGTACCCATTAACGCTCTTGGCAGAATATGTTTTTCCACCACGATAGAAATCGTAATTAAGAGCTTCTGAAGTTTGCATCATATCTTGAAAGAGCCATGCTTTATTGTCTAAACTGGAATCACCAGCTAAGAAAATGCATATAGGTTTAGCGTTATTCTTGGAGTGGAATTCTCGTAGACAGCGCAAAATAGATTTCAAATATTTTTCGCGGTGCCCATAGAACGTAGAATAATAGTCGCCGCTGCGGACCATTGCGTGTGTTGCCCCACTTGTAAGATGCTCTGTTTCTTCCATCGAATTGCCTCTGCTATTGATACATTTTTTGGTCCTGTCTCTCATCCAAATGGGCCGCGTGAATGTGACCAGTACGAGTAGTTGCTCCCACCGTTGCACGATCTCACGTGCACACGACTCAGACTCTTCGAGTCTAATTCTGCTGTGCCCAACTTGTTGAAACTACTAACCACCTTAACCTAACTTACACCAACTTTTTTATTATTATTATACCACTGTTCTTATTATTATTATCATTACAACAGTAGAGCTAGCACTATGATTTATATTATTATTGTTGTTTTGTTGAAACTAGTATTTATTACTTTATGTATATTATTTGAAGTAGTAGTAATTAGCAGTCCTAAATAAAATTAAAATTACGATAAAATTAACGAGGTAGAGCAAGAGAGGATATTAATGTAATTACATCTGTATTTTTTCATATTTGTGATTGCATGTTAATGTTGTTTTGTTGTTAAAATAATAAATAAGATAGATGAATAGATACATACAGGTAGCCTTAGCCTAGCTCTGGCCAGTCATATTTTTTAATATTGTTAATTGTTGCGTTTGTTTTGTGTTATAAAAAAAAAAGATCCAAACACATCATATGATGATGATGATATTAATAAAAGAAAAAAAATATGTAGCAAGCCTGGCGAGCTTGGCAAGCTGGAAACGTTAATCTCGGCTAGGAAGACTGCCACGATCATAGTTGAAATATCATAAATTGTACAATTAATAACCAGGAGCTATGGATGGATCATCATTTAGCGACACACATGATGAAGAAAAACATTCGGATGTACCACATGAATTAATATGCCCAATTACTAAAGAAATGTTCGTTGACCCTGTAGTAGCATCTGATAATTTTACATACGAAAGGAAAGAAATAAACGATTGGTTTATAAGGCAGTACAATCCAAATGACCAAACGCTAATGCCTCTAAGTCCAATGACAGGCGCGCCTATGGCATCAAAAAGATTGCAAGCTAATCAAGTCGTTAAAACCATGGTTGCTGAATGGAAAAAAGCAAACTCAACTACTGTTCGTCAAAAAAAAATTCTTGATAATGTAACTAAATCTTGTATGATTGCAGAAACGATTGAAGAAGTTCAAAGTAATTTAGGGAAATTAAAAAATATGACTGATTCTATCATGAAGAAAGAATGCAATTACGAGAATGAGAACGGCTCTGACCAAATGTTGATTATCATTTATGGTCAAGTAGAAAAATTGAAAGAAAGACTTTCACGTTTTCCTGAGTTTTTAAATGATGATATTGAAAAAATGTTTCAACATATACTAAATTCTTGTTCCAGTGCTACTTCAAACGTGATTAAAAAAATTAATAAAAATAACAAAGAAATATCAACTATGAAGAGAGAAGTAGCCAAATTGGATGCTGCGGAATTAATGGTGCAACAAGAGATCGATGAAACGGAATTCGAAGTGTACAACAATCTCGTACGTCTTTTGTTGAAAAAGCAGTACCTCTTGAAATTAAAAGTAAGACAAGCAAAAAAGGGAAAAAATGAAAGTTTGTTAATAAGAGAAACCAAAGAATTGGAATCATTGTTGCCAAAATCGTCCAATTTATTTACTCAAAGTATGAGAACACCTGCGATCAACAAGAAAAAACGGAAACGTGGTAATGCGAAGGATCATGACAACAAGAATGAAGATCTTAATGTTAAAGAAATCATGATGGAGAGTAGTTTTGATGTTGAGTCAAATTACGATTTTAGTTATTTCGTGGATGAAGATGTCTTGCAGTTTGTTGGTGGTGATCAATTATTTAGGAGATTTTTGGACGATCATAAAATTGGAAGAACAACATGGGAAGAGCTTGAAAGCTTTGTAGCTAGAACTGTATCTGAAGAGGAGACGTATGATAACAGTCATGATACAATTTTGCTACCACTAGCAAGAGATACATTTCGTAATATATTAATAGAACAAAAGCCTCTACCTGTTTCTTTGTTAAAACTGTTGGCAAAAAGCTATCGAGGCAAGGTACGTTTTTTTAGATGTGATTCAAACATTGACGACAAAGCTTTCATGTGGAATCGCATTTCAGCTGATTCAGAATTTCACGATGATATGGAAGCTTGTGTACATGTTGGTTTTGCATATTATTATGGTAAGGGAGTCGAACAATCATCGCGTAATTCAATCCATTATTTCCGCAAAGCAGCAAAGTTAGGACATGCCACCGCGCGCATGCTGGTGCGTAAGTACTCTCGCACGTCTGCGTGCGTGTGAGCGTCGGGGAGAGGAAAGCATTTAAGAAACACACTTGTGTAGTTTTTATTATTATTAACTTGCACCAGATAAATTTCTCCACCCGACACTAGTGCTATTTGTCGAACTCTTTTTTTCATACTCTACCCTTTAAAAAACAATGTCTGTCTGTAATCAACTTGATTCATGTACGATATGTCATACACTTTGACTAAAGAATTTGCTGTTCGGTAAAAAAAAAAGACACTCGAATGGGTAGCACATAGACTACTGCATGATATAGGCCATCATAACGACACCATCATCAACCTAAACGAAAACTAAAACCTCAGACCAGAAAAAGAAGAAATATTAGACTATTATAGTAGTAAGTAGGTATTCTTAACTTATACTCTTGTACTACATTATTAATTATTATTAGGAGGTGATGAGGTGAGACAAGGAGGAGAGGAGGAGGAGGATAGGGTTGTTGTTGTTTGCGATTTGAGCAACTTGTGAGGACGAACGCCTCTCCGATCGTCGATATGTTCTATCGCTCACCAAAATCTAACACGCGACGTAAACGATGGACTCCGACGAAGAGAGTGGGGCCAAAGTACCCCAGAATGCAAAACCCCAGAAGATGCGCGATATTGTCGGTGATTCCTTCGACAACTCCCGGTTTGGATTTTACCAAATATATACGCTTCTCGTCTGTTGGGGTGCCTTGTTTGCTGACGGTGCAGAGATGCTGGTAATTTCGCTATTGTCCCATGAATTGGAGACTTACTTCAAATGGACCAAAGCTCAAAGTTCTCATTACGTGGGAATTTTGGGGTCATTGACATTCTTTGGCTTTTTGCTTGGATCCTTATGGGGTGGAAAGATGATCGATATTTATGGCAGAAGAACGTAAGTTTACTTGTATTGCGTCCAGGAATACGTCGTCTCCTAACATGATATTTATCCCTTCTGTTGCAGCCTATTTATTTTGTTCAATTTTGCAACTTTCATTTTTGGCTTTTTAAGTGCATTGGCTACATCCTTTTGGCCGCTCGCGCTATGTAGGTTTTTGACCGGTCTTGGTGTTGGTGGCTCCATACCTTGTGCCACGGCTGTGTTGGCTGAAGTGTGCCCAACGGCACAACGTCGGAAGTTGATTCTTTTGAAGACTGTAGGGTTTGTATTGGGAGAAATTTTAATGGCATTTGAAGCCGGTTTAGTACTTCCTGTTCTTGCGCCAGAACGAGCGTGGAGACGCTTGTTGATGCTTGCTTCCATCCCTGGTCTCGTTGCCTTCGCTTTGGCGCTATTTTTCCTCGATGAATCGCCGCGCTTCATTGCCCTGCGTGTCGCTAGGAAAGAATTTGATGTGAAGCAACTTAAAGATGGCCGCCGAATAGAACAGGAGAAAGAACAAACTCGTGCCTCTAGAAAGCGACTGGTTGATATCTTAAATCGTATTCGGGATCGAAATGATGCTGCCCGTGCTTGTTGTAATGGTAAACAAGATGCTCGATCTCCGGTAGTACCAGAGGAAGAACTGAAAACGAAAGTCAACATATTTCCAAGACCAAAGAAGCAGGGGCAGATTTTAGATTTGTTCAAGTCTACAAAGCAACAACCGGATAGGACAAGAGTTACATTGCTTTTGTTCTTTGTATGGTTCATACAAAGTTACATGTACTATGGTGTTATCTTTATCTTTCCTATAACCCTTCGACACGAAGGTGATTCAGCAAAAAATATGACTGGCAAGGTTATGATAGCTGCAAGCGGAGAGTTACTTGGAGCCCTGAGCGCGATCGTGCTTGTGGATCTATCTTGTTTTGGAACTCGCCGCTTACTTTTGTTTGAGCAAGCTTTGGCAGCAATTGCTTTTTTCTCATGCGCATGGATTTCGGCCTTGCCTGATAGTACGCAGAATAGAGCCATAATTTTTTTCTGGTTTGTGTTTGCAACCAAAATATTTACGAATGCGACGTTCGACTTGGTTTTCCCATATACTGCGGAATATTATCCAACTAGGTTAAGGGGGACAGGTATTGGTTATGGATCCTCCGCTGCACGTGTTGGAGGTATGGTAACGCCATATGTTGCGCTTCACTTACACCAGCATTTTGGAAAACACTTTCCATACATGAACTTCACTGTGGCGGCTTGCATCGGTGTATGCTTCGTTTATTTTTTGCCTGAAGTAAAAGAAATGTTTGAAGAAATTCAAGAGAATTCATCCCAACATTCGGACGAGAGAGGAGATCCAGAAGGTGAAGGTGTGGCATTGCTATCTGCCGACTGACGAATCGCGCAATACATATTATATAATATAATATATAATCATCTATTATATGGCTAAAATATTTGACTTTTGGTCGTCTTGATTTCATAGCCTCTTTAATATTCCCCTTTGTAACTGCAAGAAAGAATATAAAGATTCAAATTATCTGGTAATATCTCGCCATCCAGTAAGGCAAAAGCCAAGCTCCTGGGTCACCCTCGCTCATTCCACTACCACAATTTTCCACTTTAAAAGGATTAGCATTCCACCTGTACTGGCAACGCTCGTTAGCAGGTAGAGGAGATCGTGTTTTAAGCGATTGTATGTGCGCTTTATGAAATCGACTGATTGCTAGATCATACAAAATATCAACTCGGTGCTCATTTGACACAGGCCAGTCAATAAGCTCTTGTGGCCATGTTTTCAAGTTCCATAGTATATCATCCACCCGCTTCTTGGCATCATCCGCTGCCATGCTGGTAAAGTTCGTCGCTGCCAAGTAAATGGTGTTCCACAAATTTGGTCTCTCTGTTTCCACGATATTCGACAGTCTGATCAAACCATCAACAACTGTTTCTCGCTTAAAAACACAAGTTTTGACATCTCGGCAAACGTTCAAGAATGTAAAAAGTGGCAAATACGACAGTTCATCGTCGCTGTAATTGTCATCGATTGGTACAGTAATTTTCAAATTTCTTATATTTTCATTGTATTGGTTTGTCTCATTTGTTAATTGCTCGTACGCAATTTTTAAAATTTCTTTCGAAGTTTCGTTCAGTCCACAAACACTGTATGCGCTGGCAATGTATGCAATAATTTGCAATGATTGCAGTCCACGCTCGTCGCTAAAACCCCTGAAACCATTCACCATCTCTGGGCCCCATCTGCCCCACGTCGTTGGTTGCCCCGTCACATCAATCAAATTAAAGTCGTTCTTCACAATATTCAAAACAATATTGCTGAGCAGCTTCTTTGCTAAATTTTGCTCGGTCACATTAGGTGACAACTGGCTCACTGCAGAAAGCGCAAAGACATGGCCAGTAACCTCGTCGCTGGAAGTATCCCCTTTCCAACGATAACCAGGATAGTTGGGGTTCGTCGAGTTGTGCCATTGCTCCTTATCATGTATCCATGTATGGTAGCCACATGTCTTTGCTTCCCATTCCTCCGGAGAGCAGCAAGATCGACCCATTAAACCATCAACTCCAGTAACTTCGTTCAGTAACACAATGCCATTAAAAAATCTAGATGCTGTCTTCAGTGCCTCTGGGTCTTTTGTGACGGCGTAACGCATGTACTCCGCTACCACCACCAGGCTTGTCCATAGCCCATTATTGTCATCGTCTGTTGCTACACAGATAGAAATGTCGCCGTATTCCTTAAAATTACAACCTGAAGTCATTCCCAATCTATCATGCCTCTGCGTCAAAATGTCCTCATATGTGCTAGCTTTCATTTCCAGGGTCCATTTTTTCTGCTCAAGGTACGTGATGCCTTCTTGCGCAACTACCACGATTGTATCACCAATCAAGTCGCCAACGTTAGCTGTGGCTTTCGCACGAGGCAATACGCTGATAGAAGAAACGGTAGAGCCTGCCAACCACCTTTGGCCATTCAGGTATCTAAACTGCGGATCACTTTCTCGCTTCTGCCATAGTACCAAACCTTTCGTTGTCCCGATCCACACTTGAAGAATCTCCTCGATGTTCCCCCCGTCAACCAATGAGAAAACGGTTGAATATGCAAGTGATGTGATGTTGTTGTATGGGAGACCATGATCTCCGTCCGTTGTGTAAACGCTGCCATTGCAGTACATTATATTCAATGAGGATGGATTGCCAATAAAAATATCATTTTTGCAATCACTTTCAGAAGTTTTTCTCGAAGGGGGCAAAGAAAATTGAGTTGGCACAAACGAAAGTGCCGTAATTGTGTCGTCAATGACACCTCCAGACGAAGTAGCGACATCCGTGACCCATTCCCAACGCTTCACTTCGTTGTCATCGTAGCCAAGGAACCACAACTTCTCTGAGTTACCAGCAACTACGGTAGGTTCCATACCACTCTCTACCATATTTTTGTATTTCGTCTTGGCCCCGGAGACTGCAACGCTAAGTACAGGAGCCTGCGTTTGTAATAGGTCGCCCACTGTGTCTTCAATCATAAGATCACCGCTGACTACAACTTTTGTCAAACCAGAGTCGCCACCGACCCACACACTATAAGATTTTTTTGCCGCATTTTCACTGGATGCCATTGCGTAAACATGCCCGTTTTGACTTTTACTGCAATCATTGATGGAACATGTAGGTTTTGATTTTAGCAAGTCGCACAAAAGAACGCAATTTTCCGTCGGTGTAGACACAAGCATTGCTTCGTCGGTGACTGGTGTAAACTTAGTGCCATTTTCTGCAAGACGAAGCATAGTAGTATCACCATCAATCGCAACTTTTTCAAAGTTGCTTCCATAGAAGAAAGTCCCAAGAGCCAGTATCATAGACTCGCCATTCATTGTCATGGTCTCTTGGGCGGGTCCGATGGAAGGGAAAATAGGCCATGTTGCCGGCATCGTTTCTTTGGTGCCATGGTAAGCGAACCTTTTCGGAAGAATTTCCACATACCAGTCGTTACGTGAAAGGCACCCTTTGTTTTGCACTTTCCCATGCGCACTTCTGGGGCCTATGCCACACGTCACCAAGGCTGCTGTCGTTAGAATCAGTGATGCGCAATATTTCATCCTGCGTTTCGTTGTCGGTGAATTGTTTCTATGTACGCGTGTACGCACTTGGCCTCAGACGTGCATGGCATACATGCACACAGAGAAAATGATGATGGAAGAAGAGATAGAGAAGATAGAAGAAAGAAGAGGAGGTCAGACAGACAGACGACTGCTGTGCTACTCTTCTTATGCTGTGTTGTGTTTTTTTTGTTCGTGTATTGTCTTACTACTATATATCTATCTAATATCTATATAAATACTGTAGTCGTCTAATAATAATATAATTAATAATAATAATAACAATATCATCTGGATCACAATATGTACGTAGCGAAGAGCGGCGTGCACTATCGATCCGAGGCGACGTAACTGAAACGATAGTCGAAGCCGACCCGATTCACGGCTGCTGCATTTATCTCTTTCGCTACTGTGGCTTCATTTTTTTAATGATCACAGCTACCATGCAGCTTCTTCTTCTTCTTGGGGAATTTAAAATGTACCCGCGATAAAGTTGTCTTCGATTCCACACTCATCGTCGCCGCGTTTAATTTTGAAGTAACCACCATCGCCCCACGTCGTTGTCCATGAATTTTGAACAAGCCAGTAATCGGTGCCATCTTCTGTACCATAGCCAATCACCTTGATGGCGTGGCCACCTAGTGGTGATCCAGTTTGGTGCGAATACACACCACTTTTATAGTGTACGAAATCAGCAAAGACGGTAAAAGCACTTTCAACTGGTCCGTTGGCACTCAGTTCAGCCATCAACTGGGACGGTTCGATAGAGTATACATTTTTCAATTTGTGCTTGGAGCTTTCCCAATCTGCGCCATTCGCACACTTTTTCGTGCATTTTGGAGTAGGAATAAATTTGGATTCGGGCAGACATGGCTGCGCGCTTGGGTCGCAGGTTGGAACCGGACCGCCTTGGCTCTTCAAGTAAGGGTAGCAAGCTTCGTCCACCAGTCCAGTTTTCTTCGCATAGTTCCAGGCACCACCAAGTTGGCCACCTTGGCATCCGTTCTCGCCTGAGAAGAAGCCGGAATCACAGCTGGTCAAATCTAGGGGTGCTAGTTGCAAGAACTTGTTTTGGCCACCCGAGATGCACAATCTATCGGTGATCGCTTCGGTTGCACCGAAGGCCCAACAGCTGCCGCAGAAACCTTGGTCTAACACAGGTCCTGTGCAGTTTGGTCGTGCCTTTCTTGGATCAAAACTTGCAGGTGCGCTAGCCAATGTAGCTGCATCATGTTGAATTTTTGGTAGCTGATTAATACCATCCGTTTTTGCACCAAGCATGGTCCTGATCTCGCCAAGCGTCATGCCCTCGAAGCGCGCATTTCTACCTGCCTTCCAAGTTGACTTTTCGTTGCCGTTGACTTTTTTAATAATCTCATCCGACAAAACAGGCTCTTTGGAGTCGTCATACAAAGTGAATTCACCACACGCCAAAGTAGCGATGGTTGATAGAATAAGGATAGTTGTTAATGTGCGCTGCATGGTTGTTTCTTTACTTCGCTTGTCTGTCTTGCAGGTGCGAGAGCATTCGTCTCGACGGCAATCAGCTCTCCACGCTTCCGAAGCAAGAATGAAAAGATGGGGTAAGTCAATATCTACAACAGCAACATAAACACGACGAGAAAAGGTTATCCTGAGAGAGGAGAAAATGCCAAAATAATAATAATATTATTGATGATGGTTTGTATAGAAATAGCATTAAAGAAGCACCTTTCTCTGTACGCAATGCTATATACCTGCTAGCTTTCTTCGAGTTTTGTAGATTCAAGTCTGAAGTCGTGTATGTACTAAATCCATCCATGGCTTAGTGTTTACATAGGTATCCTGAGTACTAAATCCATTACTCATGGTAGCTAATGATGTAATGATGAAGTACAAAGTGCTGTAGTATTCATTAGTGCTAGTCTTCTATTTATTTTTCCTTGTCGGTCCTACACCCACCAATCATACACAAACAAGTGCTTCGTCATCATTGCAATTTGGTACGATTTGATAGTATACTAAAAGCATACTCCGACTTCTTAGGGAAAAAATTGGGGAGGAAAAGAAGAAGATACGCGACACTTGACACATTTCGACTTGCTTCTTCAGCCATGGCCTAGGGAGATCAACGCGGTCTACACGCAGAAATAATTTCAACCAACACCCAACAGACAATTGCAACATCGAACAAAATGAAAGCCTTTCTATGTATCGTTTTGGTACTTACATGTAGCTCCCTAGTACTCGGGGACATAAAATGGGACGCATCAAAAGCCGTTGAAACCATTAGCACGTCATACAGCGACTGTACGAGTTCGAAAACACAGGTAGGCAAGAAGACCAGTAGCATATATTTTTATGGGGGCATGAATCGTAAGGCAACACTAAAAGGGGATAATGACGTAACTGTTTCTACTGTCGATTGTAATAATGCAACACATGTTGTTCAATCTAGTAAGATCTACCCGGATCTGTCATCTACGACACCCACGACGACCATGACCATAACATATACAAAAGATGAGTTTAACAAGATGCGAAAAGGGTTATGCGCCAAGATGTCAATCAGCATGCCAAATTACAATGGCCCAGCTTATGTAGAAGTAACAAATGTTGAGAAAATATGCACTGCTGTAACGAGCGACGGGGCCATAATATCCCAAACGACTACAACCATATTCGTGGCATTCTTTGCCGTGTTAGCCACGTTGTTGTAAAACGAAATCACAAGTGAACTAAGCGTATGCGTACATCGAGTGTGGAAATAGCTCGAATCGCAAAGATATTGATCATCCATGTATGTCGTATAATAAAACGATGTAAATGTCACCCAAGATTGCCAACAAAGCTATTCACAGCTAAATGATTCGTTTTTACCATCTTCAGAATAGATCCGATATCGCAGTCTTCTTCATTTTAGAGGTTTGCTTTTCGCTTCTCTGCTTTTAGAATCATTTCATTTTGTAGCTTGAAGTCAAAATAAAATTTCACAAAATAGCATTTTAAGACAACACATTTCAGCATTAATACCATCATATGTGTGTAGAACATGAGATCTTCATTTTAGTTTTTTTAAAAGAGATTTTAAAAAATTAAATACCCTTAAAATAAAAATTTTGTGTGGTGTGTGTTTAACATAAATAATGTGGTGTTTTGATAAAAGGGACACTACTCATCTCATTTTAATAAAATGTTTCGATAAAGACTACGAGCAGCTATCTTATTTGATGAGTTCGAAAAGTGCCTAACAAATAGTATGTTTCGTGTGGTGGGGACAAAAGTTTGCTTTACTTTTCCATTTCCCGAATCGTGCCAACGATTATATCTATGCATTGATCGATGTCGTTGTCTTGAATCACAAGGGGTGGAGCAAAACGGATAATATCGCCGTGGGTAGGCTTTGCCAGCAAGCCGTTGTCCCTCAACTTTAAGCACACATCCCACGCATCTTTTCCATCTTTACTTTCCTCGATCACAATAGCGTTTAGCAAACCCTTCCCACGCACTGTTTTCAACATTTTTAAGTCCTTGGATGCCTCTTCCAACTCACTACGCAACTTTAATCCTTGTTTTTCTGCGTTTTCCGCCAAATTTTCGTCTTTCAAGACGCTAAGAGCTGTCATGGCAACCTTACACCCGAGCGGATTACCACCGTATGTGGAGCCATGCTCACCGGGCTTTATCTGCAGCATGACCTCATCGTCCGCAAGAACGGCTGACACAGGGTATACACCACCACTCAACGCCTTACCCAGGACCAAAATGTCCGGTCGAACATTCTCATGATCACATGCCAACATTTTTCCCGTCCGACACAAGCCTGTTTGGACTTCGTCTGCTATCATCAGCACATTGTGCTCTGTACACAATTTGCGGACGGCCTGTAAGTACCCATCGTCGGGGACGACAACACCAGCCTCCCCCTGTATTGGTTCAAGCATCACGCCACAAATATTCGGGTCCGATTCGAGCAAGTCTTTAAGGGCCTCTATATCATTGTAAGATACCAAATCGTACCCAGGCATAAATGGACCAAACCCAGTGTAACTATCAGGGTCAGTAGAGGAACTGATCGCCCCAAGTGTACGCCCCCAAAAATTTCCCTTCATGAACACAACCCTTGCCTGGTTTTCAGGAACATTCTTCACGTTGTAGCCCCATTTTCGGCATAACTTTACTGCTGTTTCGCCACCTTCGACTCCTGTGTTCATTGGTAACACTTTGTCAAATTTGAAATAATCAGTAACGAACTCTTCATATTCTCCAAGAACGCTATTGTGAAATGCGCGAGACGTAAGGCTTAACTTTTGGCTTTGGTCGATCAAAGTTTGCGTTATCCGCGGGTGGCAATGGCCTTGATTCACGGCCGAGTAGGCACTGAGAAAGTCATAGTATTGTTTTCCGTCCATGTCGTACAAATAGATGCCATCTCCCCGATCTAAAACAACCGGCAAGGGATGATAGTTATGTGCGCCAAATTTGTTTTCCATTTCTATGAGCTCCGCTGCACTGTAAGGAGCGTTTCCCCTGCGCGGCAACGACGTGCAAATTGCTCGGCGAGAGGCTTCGGCAAGCGGGGAATGGCGCAGCGCGCGCCTAAATTTTGATGATCTAAGGAAGGAAAATCTGTTCATTTGCAGATGCGGCTTCCGTCGATGCTTGTCATTAACGTTCGGAAAGCCCAGTAAAGACGACTCGAAGCGAAAGAAGGGAGACGTACGTACTCTACGTGAAAGAATATAATTGGAGAGAGAGAGAGAGGAGACGACTGACTATTACTTAAAATATAATTTCAAAATAATAAATAGTATAATAATAAGAAAAATGAAGAGAAGATGAAAAATAATAGTTTATAGTAATACATAATAATAGTATATTATTTTTATAGAAGACAAAACATCACATCATAATAATAGTAGAGATCATAATATGATTACTACTACGAGGAGATCAATTTACTACTCTGTGCTGTAGTAATAATAATAATAATAAATAATATAGACTAATAAATTGATTCATCATGGAGAGGGAGAAGTAAGAGTGCCCAAACAATGTGTCATAGGCAGTATACTACACTCAAGTACGATATAAAAAGCCAGTTGAAGAAGCGTTCTCTCTGTCGGTCGGTGAAGAATTAAAAGTTTTAGTTATAGTGTATTCATTCCGTTAATTCTATGGACAATCAATGCATACAGCATCGTGTATCGTACATAACCCTAACCCTAACTCATGTGGTCTCAATGCTACGAAACTTCCCACTTGGATCATCTAGGATCACGTGGTCTCAATGCTACGAAACTTCATACTTGGATGCCAGTCGATACACGCATTCATCTAGGCTCACGTGGGATCAATGCTACGAAACTTCCTACTTGGATGCGTTTGCCATTGCATTGTGTTGTGGTAAGTCTGAGCACAGAGGAGTGGTTGGAGGAGAAGGAGAGGAACACAGCATGGCAGATCAGTGTCCTATGTGGACACTACATGAAGATCATACTGAAAGGCGCGTCATGCTCTTTTCTTCTTTCTCTTTTTTTTCCCTTTGTCTACCGTTTAAAAATACGGAAATAAATAAATTGTAGTAGTATTCATAATTTATTATTGTCCTTCATTACTTATAATTAGAAGCGTAAATAACAACAATCAATAATAATATCGACATCATCGACAACACAATAGTAAGCAGTAGTAAAAGAAGAAATGTGAAGAAAACACCATCATTACTCACTGTTGTTGTTGGTGGTTATTTTTATTTCATCATGCACGTAGTGGACCTAATAAGGGCCAAACTCCAACACCTCTCCGTCACAAGGGAATCCAAATTCCACGAAAAGCAGTCCTTTGCAGCATGAAGTCTGCCGCGGGATGGATGTTGGCTGCGCTTGCCGCCCTGATGGTGCTCGTGGGCCCGCGGTCAACGTGCGCCAACCCCTTGCGAACGTCGAAGTCCTACGATCTTGGAACCTTCAGGGTGAACGTTATCAACACGAACTCAAGCTACCGGTCCACCTCAAAGTACACGATAGAGGTGCTAAAGGTCGTGAACACCTCTACATCTGTTTCCGTTTGGTCAACGACATTTTCAAACGAAGAGTCGTTCATCAGCGTCGGAAATGGCATGTTCGAAACGACGGAGAATAGTGGAAACTTCAATGTAACAGACCTTCCGGACCTCCGAAGTCACGGTCAAACTTTGACGAAAGTAGAAGTCCAGGACAGCAACGAATGCGTCAAATTTGGCCCGCCGTCATGCAGCAGTGTGGTCTTGTCTGGGGATATACTTGTACTTGAAAATGGCGAAAGCACGGTAATTGCTACCTATGCCGTTACGTTGACACAGGCGAGCAGCACGCCGACCTCACAGTCGACTGACCAAAGTGACCTTTACGTAAACATGGGAATCAAGGTCGATTTTCTCGCAGGGAACGAGGCAATCCCGTCCCCAAATAGGCTCTACTTAAGCTACGACAGCGACTATCTTGAAAATTTCTATGGGCTAGGCGAACAATATACTGTCCATGGCATGAAAGGGCGCACTGTACCAATCTTTACGACGGAACAAGGCATCGGTAGAGGATTGCAACCAATAACGCGCCTTATCGACCTGACGAGCCCATCGCATCTTGCCTCAGGAAATTGGCACACCACGTACTCAGCGATACCGCATTACATTACTTCGAATTACAAGTCTGTGTACGTCAACGACACGCGGTACATGACATTTGACTTGGGCAACACCAATGCCAACAAGGTTGAAATAATGGCAGTGACAAACACGTCTTTCCAAAAAGACGGTAACGATCCTTTTCATTTGACGCTGAACATACTTTATGGTGAAGATGTTAAAGCACTTGTTAAAGTGCACACTGCGACTGTTGGTCGGATGTCCACATTGCCAGAATGGGTCAATACTGGGGGTGCCGTTGTTGGTTGGGAAGGTGGTACCGAAAAAGTGCAATCGCTCCTCCAGACTCTTCTGAAATTCAATGTGTCGATAGCTGCATTCTGGCTGCAAGATTGGAGCGGCTTACGGTCGGATGCCTTCGGGAAACGCCTATGGTGGAACTGGGAATTGGATGAGGACTGGTACCCAGGCTGGTCGCAGCTGGCTGCAAACTTGACCAAAAGTGACATTCGCCTGACTACATACATGAATCCATACTTAGCAAACACGGTGTCGGAAAAGAAGAAGCATTTTCGGCGCGATCTGTGGAAAGAAGCTGCTCAGCTTGGTTATCTGGTGATGAATTCGTCCGGCGAACCGTACATTCAAAATTCAGCCTCAAAGTCATTCACATTTTCCACAATTGATTTGACAAATCCTAACGCAAGGGAATGGACAAAGAGAGTTATACGGTGTAATTTGCTTGGTGATCAAGGTGGCTGCATTGGAAACAACACTGCCATCGATGGAAAGTTGAGCGGCTGGATGTCGGACTTTGGTGAATATCTGCCTTTTGATGCTGTCCTGTACAGTGGCGAGCCAGCATCTTCGGTCCACAATAAATTCCCAGAACTATGGGCGCAAACTTGTAGGGAAGCCATCATAGATGCCAAATTGGATGGTGAAATAACATTTTGGAGCCGCTCTTCATCAGCGCATTCGCCGAAGCATAGCACTTTGTTTTGGGCGGGCGACCAGTTGACAACATGGGATTTTTACGACGGTTTGCAAAGTGCGTTGCGAGGTATTCTTTCCGGTGGCCTATCAGGAATGAGCTTGTCCCACAGTGATATAGGCGGCTATACGGAAGTCGACATTTTGAATATTGTTAAAGTACTTCGGACAGAGGAGTTGTTGCAACGATGGGTGGAAATGGAAGCCTTTAGCGGGGCCATGTTCCGAACTCACCCCGGTCTAAAGCCGAAAAATTCAGCCCAGATTGATTCATCGAATTTCACCTTGGCACACTTTGCATTTTTTTCTCACGTTCATGCCATATACGGTGATTACCGGCGTCATTTAATGGAAACCGATATGGCTTTGGACGGTGCGCCATTGGTAAGATATATGTTTTTTGAGTTTCCAGAAGATGCTACGTGCTGGAAAATTGCTAATCAATTTATGCTTGGTAGCGAATTTCTTATAGCACCGGTGTTTGATAAAGGCGTAAATGTTGCGCATGTATATTTGCCACAAGGCACATGGATACATGTATGGACAAACAAAACAATTACTCAGAAGGCTGGGGGGTATATCAATCAGAACGCACCCATTAAGGAGCCTGCGGTCTTCCGACGAAGTAGAGAAAGTGATTCTGCAGCCTCGGCAATTGCTCTTGAAACTCATCTGAAGCTTATGAAGTTACATACGGCATGGCGCAAACCATAGGAATGGAGTTGATCGCCCCCCAACCAACGACGGGCAATAATAAAAAAATTTATTTATATTTTTACACTACCTACTAGGGCTACTAGTAGTGCTATTTTTTTTTTTTATAATTACATAATAATAATAATCTTAATAAAATCTATCATCATCACATCAGAGCATAGATGATGATGAGTTGATCACCCCACCGGCTTGAAAAAAACCGAAGCAAGGACACGACGAGGACGGGTCCCGCAACTTACACAAGTGACGCGTCCTTCGCCACCTTTGCCAGGAGCGAGGGACCCACGTGTATTCCATTTTTGTGTGACCTCGCTGATAAGTCGGCCCAAGATTCCCATGAACGAGTCTATTCGTTCTGCTGCAGTTGCGACGACGACGAAAGCCGACGGAAGTGCGACGAACTCTGCCACGCCGAGTTTCAAGGAAAATGCATTTGAAGAAGCAGGGGCGGCGGACGGCGGGCGTAGTAATATGGAAACTCAAAGCGCTTTAGTACGAATTGGTAGCAGAAGAACCGTTACTCTTTGGGGTGAAACTGAAGTTGTAGAGCGTGGAGTACTTCGACGGATAAAATGGGGTGAACGCGGTGTAGCGGTTAGTGCAAGCCTTGGTCTAGCAATATATATAGTAAACTCTATTGTTTACCGAAGTCAAAGCACTGTTCTCTTCATTGGGGTAGCTATATTTTCGTTTTTTATGTTTGCAAGTCTAGCAATAGTTTATTACAAAAACGTCTCGTTTGCTATCGCAAGGCGGTTGTGTAAAGAAATTAACGTCCTGATCATATTGGGGTGCGGTTTCGCAACTTTTGTCATAGACTGCACGACGGCGTACAATATCTTTTCGCCTTTCTTGTCTTTCATTTATTTATTCGAGACCATTTTGTTTGTTTTTCTTGATGCATTGAAAAACAAGTCTAGGGCATTTGTTCTCAGCGTTGGCCTGCTATTTGTTCTGCTCAATGTTTATAATATTTTTCAATTGGTACTGGGAGGCTGGCACCTTCACACCGTCTTGTTCAGATACGGTGAAGGTTTGTATTTTTTAAAACGCCCTGTAAAACGCTCCATATTTTTTCAAGTGCTCGTGTTTAGCTTTCAAGGTGTAAAGACGATGTTGAAAGACACAAAAATGGAAAGGATGATATTTGCGACAGGCCAGATTTATCGTAAATCGGGAACTGATATCAAACACACAGATGACGAGAAAGCAGAAGATGAAGATCTGCATGTACGTAACAGCGTGAAGCTATTAGGTAAAGAGGAGCAAATCGACGATTATCTTTTGATAAGAATCAAATGGGGTCAACGTGGCAGCGCCATTTTTGCATTTATTGGAATGTTAATATATTTTGTGAACTATTCTGTTCCGCGAGAATCAAATTCCCCAAGCGTATTGCTTAATGTGTTAGTTTTCATATTCGCAGGGCTAATGTTCGTGTCCTTAGGGATTGTATATTTTAAGAATATTTCTTACTCGGTAGCAAAAAAACTGTTGGCCGAAGTTAATGTTATCGCAATATTGATTCTAGGGGTTTGCAATTTTGTAATTGATCTCGCTATTCCGTATAATAGTTATTCTTGGGTCATGTCTTTGATTTATTTATTAGAGGTAGCGTTATTTTTATTTCTGGATGCCGTACGACATAAGCATCGAGCATTCGTGTTGGCGGTTGGCGTTTTGTTTGGTGCTCTGAATATATTTAATGCTTGCGAGTTGATATTTGGCGATTATTATGTGGGGGAAATTTTGTTCCAATATAGTGAAGAGCATGTTTTTTATAGAAGGTCAGTGCAACGTTCCATATTTATTCAAATATTTATGTTTAGTTTTAGAGGCTTAAAAATCATGTTCAAAGATAAAAAAATGGAGTTGTTGATGTTCGTACACGGAAATATCTATCGCAAAACAGGTACAAGCTCAAAATACGTAGAGCAGGAATCGTTTGTAAAACGAATACGGCATGAAAATGTGGGTGAAACTATATAACGCACAATATTAGCTATGAATACATAGGAATATTGAAAAAAAGAAATAAAGAGATTTCTCTAAAAAAATTAAAATTAAAAAAAGGGGGGGGGGCTATTTAAACTTTCGTACTCGTATATTTTTTTGCATCTGTCGAATGCAATAACATCTACTTAGCTATCATATTCAATAAGTATAAAAACACCTTTTTGGAATAAATCTAGTTTGCTCATTCCACGAAACGTACTCTTCCTTAGCCTAGTAAACCCATTGTTTCTGAATTTTTTCGAGTGCTCGTTTTCTGCAAGTTTGGGATAATACCGTTCACTTCTCGTCCTTCTGGTGATGAGATAAAGCTCTTCCCGTATTTATCCCTTTGATATCGAGCGAACGATTGCTTCAATTCCTCTTCTTGGCGAACACTTTTCTGAAGAAAGCGTTCTTGGTCCAAAGCAATAGGTTTTTTGGACAGCAGCCTGTCGCAAAATTCGCTGTCAATTTGACGCATCTGACCGAGCGTTATTGTCCCATGATTAGCTAAATCCCAGCATAAAGCCTGCTGCCTCAAACTTTCGGGCAAGTCATTAATTTTAAGCTCAGTATTCTCATCAATAGGCGCATTACTTTCGACCAAAATATCTTCTTCTAACGAAAATTTGTCTATGACTTTCTTCTTATCTTCATCTCGAATGTCGCGAAATGATTCGTGAAATGCATGCTGCATTTTAGGTGTATACTCCATCGTAAAACCTTTTTTATGATGGCCAACTAGTTTCCGTTTAGGATCGATTTTTTGTAGGTCTTCAAACGATATGGATCCAGATAGATCCGTATCAAAGAGTTCTGCCTTATACCTAATATCTTCAGGTAAACTTTTTATCAAAACACCCAGATCAAGATCAGTTTCATTTGGCCTATCCGCATTCGGCATCACGATATTAATTCCAATTTTTCTTAAATCGTTTTGAATCTCTTCTGAATAAAGCCATTGAATGCCGGCATACGATGCCAAATCAACTTCCTCGCGTAGAACACGTAAACACTCGTCACTACCTTTTTCTATCGGAAATCTCAACCAATTTGCTAGTTCGTATGCCGTTTGTTTATGTTCTATGTCTCTAGCCTCGGTGTCGGCCCCAAAGTGTTTAAGTACCGCGCAAACACTTGCTTTGTATCTCGCCGTGGCCGATAGTAGCGGCGTGTAGCCTTTTGAGAAGTCAACATCGTTTAATGTTCTACATCCGGCTAGAAGAAGTGCGGCGGCTGCCTCCCCATGATTGCATACGTGTAGTGGTGTCTGGCCAATTTCATTTTTCCAGCTTAATGCATTCAGAAAGTGCTCATAGCTAGTTGCGTACTTTTTCAAAATTTGAATCACAGCTAGACACTCGTGGCCTCCAGTTTGAGCTGCCTCGAACAGTAGTGTTGTTCTACTTCCTTCCCAAGGCTCAAAAAATTTATGAGGATCAATCTTGGACAGGCGATCTGCAACATCTTCGATCTTCCATGTCCCCATTTTCGTTCCACCAGCTCCTGCATAATTTGTCCTCGCCGCCTTGGCCATTAAATCCGAATGCACAACACTAGCTTGTGCCCCCATGATACTTCGTTCGCAGTGGGCGCTCAGCCTGTGGTTGTGTTGCACGGCATCACTGCGAAGTCAAGGCGCCAAAGCTCCACGGCAGTAATAAACTGGTACACATCACCATCATCTAATCATCATCATCATACTGTAGTATCTCAAATGGTATATAGAGTACAGACCAGCTGCGCGGTCCGTTCCTTGCCATGGTGTTTTTCATCGGACTCCAGCTGTGCTTGGGATCCGCCGGCCTTGTGGCGTACATGAGGTACGAGCAAGGGCATGCGGCGGAAGGCACGTGGGTCACGCTGGACGAGGTGCTGAGCAAGGAAGGGAAAGATTCCTCTGGGGAGTTGGCGAGACCCATCGACGCGGCCGCGACGGCTTTGAAGTTTGACATTGTCGTTTACCTTGCGGGGAAAGGTGTGAAAGGAGAAAAGTTTGCCGGGACGCCTATAGTCCGTGCGTGCGAAAAGGGTGATTTAGATGGTGTGAAAGCTTTTGTTGAGGGTCATGACGTGGAGAAGACGGGCATTTCGGTGGACGAGATGGTCAGTAAGGAAGGGAAGGATAGTTTTGGTGACTCATACACACCTTTACAATCGGCAGTATGGAAAGAACAGTTGGAGATTGTCCAATTCCTCGTCAAGACTTGCACTAATAAAGTGGACATTATAGGACAGACGAATAGTAATGGTGTGATTAGTCTACATTATGCTGCATCTGATTCAAAGAAGAATGTTCAAATGCTTCAATTCCTCATCGATAATTACAATGGAAACATCAAAACAATCATCAATCAAAAGCATAAGAATGGATCCACACCATTAGACTGTGCATATGCTAGTACAATGAATCCCCCTATCAAAAAGGAGATTGTTTCACTGTTGCGTAAATATGGTGGAAAAGCCAATGAATATGATAAAAATGGAAATAAAGTAGGAGAAGGCAAAGGAGACTTGAACGATTGAAAAGGAATGAAACAAAAGCTTTTTTTATTTATATTTGAAGTATGTAATTGTCGTTATTATTGACTCTTTCGTCCGTCGGCAGTGAAACTTATCGTCGGGGAGGAGGAGGAGGAAAGTAGCATTTATTATATGAGATAAATTATTTAATTAATAATACAACAAAAAAAAAGAAGTATCATATAATAATTTATACTGGCTAATTAATAACAATAATAATAAAAAAATAAAAAGGAGGCAGTTACTGTACTCTCTTTTTTCTAAAATAAATAAAAATACTAAGAATAATAAAAATATTTATATACTACAGTAACAACAGTAAAAAAAAATAATAATAATAATAATATGT
>LT658492.1:0-28375 GCA_900128575.1 Stramenopiles sp. TOSAG41-1
AAGACTGAATATGTGCACGTGTGTTCAAATTATTATCGTAAAAATATTAAAAGTAATTTACAGTGTTTTAAAAATCAATAATCTATAACTGTACTTTATCACTATACAAGTGCCGGCTAACCAACCATATCGATTAAATCTGTAAGGGCTTGGACGAATGGTGCAGGAGCTTTAGAGTCTAACGCCCAGCGAGCGAACTGCTTTGCAGAAATAGCATCTGGTTCGTACTCTTTCGCGAGCTTCTTTTTCTTACTTCGTTTCTTTGCCACACGATTGAATGCGCTGTCCACCAAGTCAGACACACCTTTACTAGACGATAGTGTATCCAGATACTTTATCGATGAATTACGAATGTGAAGCTTCGAGACGGACGTTAAACAACAGCGAATTAACATTCCAACATGACGCTTGGAAAGTTTATTTGTACCTTCGCGGTCAAATAAACCAAAACAGAATCGTAATCTGTCTTCAAGTGGGCCCGATGCTAACAGAGATGTGGCGACAAAACATTCGAATGCATCAATAGAAGTATCATCAGCATTCTTGCGGTCCCTTTCTTCGTTGTCTTGCGAAATGATACCACCATCACTTTCCAGTGTTAAGAGGCCAAAGACCGCGGTTACTTCGATCGGAGATGCGCCATAAATGTATGCTAATAACGGCTTTGATATTAAGAAGCCTGAAGTGGATTTTGAAAATCGAAGTAAGCAACGGTGTATAGAAGACAGAGATCTCCCTGCTAAACAACTCCAAGCGTCTTTAACAAATTTTTCCTTCTTGCGTATCCTCTTTTCACTCGATGGCAATCCAGCCTTTTCGCGAGGGATCTCTTCAGTCTCCGCTTCAGAGTTACTAACACGCATTTTGCTCTGACTTTTTCTTGCTGGGACTTCAATTGGTTCAAATGGAGGGGACAAAGGCGGGGGGGGTGGAACATGTCTGGCTTTTAGCTTCTTTGACCATTCTTGTGCTTCTCTTAGTCTATCGTGAGAGCGTCGCGGGGTCGAAGGGCCCTGTGGGGGATTTGGTTTGTCCTGCTTCTTGGAGTGTGTTTCATTAGAGAGGACTGTCGCATTTGATCCGGCGGGCTTTATCTTTGACCCATTAGATGACGGTCGCCTTCTATCTTCTGCTGGAGGCGTCGAATTGGGAGGCTCAACCGTTCTAGCTCGGCGCAAGACTTTGTCTGCGTTTGCCAGGGACGCCGCAGCACGTTTTACTACAGCAGCAGAGTCGCCCAGTGTATCCTCAGTTGCTGGATCAGTTATTTTTTTCGATTGCTTGTCGATCTTATCCAAAGCCTCTTGGACATCCTCAGTGGTTTTAACAGGCTTTGCCCAGACATTATTTTTTTCTTCACTCATTTTTAAATCTCTCTCCATTTCTGCCAGCCTTTTTCTATTTGCATTCAGCTTCTCTCTATTACCCCGCATGTTTGATGCTCTTTTTCCCCTCGTTTCTAAAACAGATGATTCAATATTCGCGTAGGCATGTCGCATTCGACGGCTCTTCATTTGCAAATTACTACCAGTGTCTGATCTCCGACTTTTTTTCGACTTCCTGGATTTCCCTTTTGCATTCGCCAAATTTCCCTTTTTGCCCTTGTCTTCTTTAGCTTCATTGGTATTCGATGATTTTCGCTCCTTCTTTCCGCCGATACGATTAGATGAGTTTTTTCTTCGCATTTCCTCTTCCACCTGCTTCAATTTTCTAGATACTAACGAAATGTCATCGCATAAATCTTGAGCCTTATCCCCTCGAACTTGCTTGTGGGCATCTACCAACAAGGACCTTTCTTTCTCTAACGTATTATACTTTTTTTGCAACTTTGCCATGTATTCTCTCTGAAACTTAGCGCTCACTTTGGCTCCGTTGGAATGTAGGCTGCTACGTTGGACGGCTTCTTTCATCTGATTAGAGCAAAATTCTGTGATCATGTTTGCAATTGCTTTGTGGCCGTGACGCTGGGCAATAAAAAGTGCTGTTGTACCATAATTCGTTGTTTTCATGACATCCTCACTAGTCGAGCGGGTCAAGAGTATACGCACTATTTCAGTATGCCCCTGCTCCGAAGCCATGTACAATGGAGTTTTGTTCAATGACGTTGGGAGAGACACAGCTGAACCAGCATTTACTAGAGCGTTGGATATTGCTACATGGCCGTTTTCAGCCGCGATAAACAACGGTGATTTTCCAGAATCGCCTTGGAGATCGATATCAACGGAAAATGGAAATACTCTACTCTGATCTTCTGGGTCATTCTCTTGTATCTTTATGTTTTCCTTCTCAGCCTCTAATTTTTCTTCCTCGAAACTCGTAAAATTTGGTGGCCTCAGTTTCAAAATGGCCCTCACACAATCCAAATGGCCACCCTCTGCTGCTAAAAACAATGGGCTGCGTTTGTCCGTACTTAGCGCATTTACGTTGGCTTTGCATCTAAGAAGTAGTTTTAAACAACCAACGCGCCCATTATGAGCTGCCGCGCATAATGCTGTGCCTAATTCTGGCTTCTTCAGCGTACCCATGGCTGCTGTTGAGGCTTCAATATTGATCAGATCATCGCCCTTTTCAACAAGACATGGAACATCGTGCAAAACATTTTTCCTGCTATTGCTTGACGGCTCCATCACCGATTTTCCCTCAGACAAATCGCTCCCCTCGAGGGCAGCGCCATCCCCATCGGCAGTCGCCAATAATACCATATCACGCCGCCCACCAGCAATCAACAAAGTCTTTGCGATGCTTTCGTAGCCTCTACCACATGCTTCATACAGCATGGTACGCCCAGAGGATGAGGTTCGATTCAGATCGAACGGCAACTTTCTCTCTTTCACTATCTTCACCAAAGTAGTTAGCCCAATCGATGCGTTTTTTACTACAGCACCATGGGAAGGTGTCTGCCCACGAATATCAGTTGCATTCAAATTTGCGCCTCGGTCGACGAGCAAATTAATTGTTTCTACATGATTATTTCTACACGCAACATGCAATGGTGTCGTGCCATCAGCAACGTGTATTTCCTCAAGAAGCAGCTTCCTATCCTCTGGAACATCATCTAGTTTTTCCAGAACAGCTCGCAAGAACAAGTGGTAATTTCTAGCAGCTGCCCACATCATAAGCTGTACAACATCACTACGTTTATGCAAATTTCTTATCCTGTGTACCATCTTAAGCTCCTCTTGAACAGTTGCAAATTCGGGCTTTCTATGTTGGCAAAAGTCTGCATACAGCCGACTGACAGCACCTTCGTAGATTACACTCCACTGGTCGCACGTTTGCCGACACAGAGCTAGCTCTTTCACTGTCAAAAATCGAAACACGGCTTCTTGCATATCGAATGGAAGCCCTTGAAAATCAAAAGATCCTGAATACCAACGCACATTACCCTTGCCAGGAACGTAGTTGACTCCAAACTGGCCAACCTCCCCTTCGGCAGTAAAGTCATATCCCCTACTCGCAGGGCGAGAGGACGACGAACTGTTACTGCCTCGGCTTGATCCACGAGGTGATGGCTTGCTCATAATCGTTTAGACAGAAAATTTTCGATGCCAAAATAAGAGCTGCGATGATCGAAAACAGAAATCGAATCTCTTGTCGCCCCTTCCCTATTTCCAAGTCTAGAACCTGAACCAATCCGTTCCCTTGCTGTGCGTTGAATTTCTGGTTTGAAATTCGGGTGTCCACAACCGTTTGCCTCTTACCTCTGAAATACACCATAACTTTTTTCCTCCATACATAGAAGACTAATAATGTAATAAAAAAAAAGGAGAAAGAAGAAGAACAATAATAGTAGTATAATAAAAATAATGGTGCTGTGTTAGTGCTAGATCATAATAAATAATTTAAATAATCAATCACAACAATGGACAATAATATAATATGGAAACCAAAACATAAAAAATTATTAACCGAAAACAAAGGAAGCATTCAAAAAAAAAGTCAATCAACAACAGCACAAACAAGCAAAGAAATAAATTATTATTAGACGACGAGACTTGCTAATAGTTTCACAATACATTTTATGTCGGTGGCCTGTTGTGAGTACATACAATAAAAATTCAAATTAACATTCATTAAAATTAAGGTATGTTACTATTTAATACTACTAGCTAGGATAGGCGAATAAGCTTAGAGCTACTTATTATAGGGGTTATACTTTTTTTTTTTTTTTTTTTTGTTGTGTTATAGTTATTATTATTATTTTTTATTAAACTTTTAATTATTATTCTATATATTTTATATTTTATTACTTATACTTGTTGTTGTTTTAAATTAATAATTATTATTATTTTTTATTATTATATTTGTTGTTTTTTTTCTTCTTCTCTATCTTGTTGTCGATGTTATTTTGCCTGTTGTTGTGTTGGTCTTGTGTGTTGATCGCATCCCAAGACGCCGACCATTCCACAAAAAATAAAATCCAGGTGGGAGCAAAAGAAGGGTTATCCTCACGAGTATTTATGGCAAACTTTCCCCGGTGGAAAAACTCACCTCGAAAACCTGGGATTCCAGAACTGACATACGATGATCATGTGCGCATGATAAGCAAAAAGAAGTGGTCTGGTGCGTCGGCGAAAGACGAAAACGATACGGCGACGGCCCGCAAACCGGGCGCTAGAATGTATAGAAGGCCGGAGTGGTTACACCCATCCATTGGTTACACCAGAGACCCTTTTACTAGATCATTTAAATATTTGTATGAGGGCAGGGATACCATTGATGAACGGGTTGCGAAAGTTTGGAGCAAAGAAGCTCACGACCTAGAAGAAAAGCGCGCTCGAGTTCGTAGAGAGCATAGAGCACACTTAAAACGCGCCCATGGTCATGCCGACTTACGCTTCCCACATGCTATTCCAGATGGCCCAGCATTAGATCCAAATTGGCAATCCTCATCTTCTCTGCAATATACCCCAGCGTCTGGTACCAGTACAAGTGGTGCAAACGTGTTGTCGAGGGTTACTGCGAGAAATGTGGATGCAGTTTTGGCACGAATTGGAATAGGCAAGTCACGGAACGCAAGTCGAAGCAAGGATAAAAATAGATCATCCCATTTTCATGTTTCGGATCTCCTCGTTAGCAGGCTCGACGATCGTGTTGATAATACTAGCTCGATCCATCCAAGTGTCGGCGCAACTAATGGCAAAAGTAATAAGAAAGATTTAGCGATTCAGGAGACAATCAAAAGGGAAAAATATAGTGATAGTTGTAAAATTAACGAGTTGGAAAACAGGATAAAAGAACTCCAAAACATCATAGAGGTAGAGCGAAAACAACATGCCAAAGAAATCGAAGAAATTAGACAACACGTTAGCAAATGACGATATGGATTTGTGAGAGATATTCATACAAATTAAAAAAGATTTTGATGGTACACGGATAAAAATAATAATATCACGTATTGGTACTGTGCTAAGCGGCCTATTATATTAAGCACTCATTATTGTGTGTTTGGTAGACCATGCTCAATGCTGTGTGTGGGTGATTTAGAGCCTCGAAGAAATTGTTCGCCAAAAGCTTGTAAGAGATTTATAAAAAACTTATTTGTACGCACCCCTGCTGCTTAATCTACTTCTACCACCATGGATTGTTTAGATATTTTTTAATGGTATATATTACGGTTGATGGTGCAAGACCTCTTGCATCGTCGCCGGTGAAAGGTTTTTATCGTAGATAAAAAGATTTGTGTGGTACCTTCTAGGTTCTTTTGATAGATCAGCTGCGAATCTTAGAAACCTTAAAATTATTTTAACTTACGTTTAAGAATATTATATGTAATATATTACACTAATTTTAAAATGCGGTACTGTTCGTCGAGTTTTTCTTCTTAGCGACCTTGATCGATGGCTTAACCTTCTTTGAATGAGCATCATCTTCAACATAGTTTGAGGAGTCAATATTAAACCGTCTAACATTCTTCTTTCCAGAGTCTTTTGCACTTCCTGTTGCCGAGGCAGTAGCTCCACCTGTAACGCCTGTGGCTCCGCCTGTAGCCCCACCTGTCATACCACCAGTCGCTGCTACTGTGGGCTCTTTCTTTCCCTTGGAAACCGTTGCGCTAACTACAGGCTCGGTTAATTTTGGTTTTAATGTCTGTGGTGCTATCTGCATTGTTTTGTACGCCTCAGGATCTTGATTATTGGAAGGTTCTGTTTCACATGGCCCAGAATCTTCGTGGGCACGATTTACCTTATTGCAGCCCTTAGCCTTTGCGCCAGTTGCTGCTTTTGCGCCAGTTGCTGCTTTTGCGCCAGTTGCTGCTTTTGCGCCAGTTGCTGCTTTTGCGCCAGTTGCTGCTTTTGCGCCAGTTGCTGCTTTTGCGCCAGTTGCTGCTTTTGCGCCAGTTGCTGCTTTTGCGCCAGTTGCTGCTTTTGCGCCAGTTGCTGCTTTTGCGCCAGTTGCTGCTTTTGCGCCAGTTGCTGCTTTTGCGCCAGTTGCTGCTTTCGCGCCAGTCGCTGCTTTTGGTCCAGTCGCTGCTTTCGCGCCAGTCGCTGCTTTTGGTCCAGTCGCTGCTTTTGCTCCCGTCGCCGAGGTTTTCTTTCCTTTATGCCCAGTCGCACCACCAGTGGTCATATCTTCGGCATTTATCCCTCTCAGTTCGGCTTTCCTCAACCTATTTATCTCCTCCGCCTCCTCTGCTTCTCTCTCAGATATTTTCTTCTGTTTTTGAAGTCTCTCTAGTTTTTCTTTCGTTTTGCTTATTTCATGTTCATGCTCAACTGTCTTTCTTATCACTTTGGCAAGGCTTGGTGAATTATCACCTTTCAACATTGCCTTTACTGCTTTCTTTATGGTGGAAGATGGTTTTTGCAAAGTTGCTTTTACAGCTTTGAAAACAAGGTTAGCATCGCTCTTGTCGCCGTGGCAACTTAGACTTAGCCTTGGTCTTTCTTCACTTTGCGGGTCCAAATGTGAAACCAGCGTTGCAGCATCTTTGCCTTGTGGGATCAAAACCATCCCATAGTTGGATTTTGGCTCTGTCATCCATTGTCTCATCCAATCACTTATGTCAATTTCCACCCAATCATTTTTCTTGTTTGGCTTCACGAAGATGCATTTCTCCTTCGGTCCCTCATACGCTGGTTGCGTAATCCAAGTGACCTCAGCTGCTGACCACTCGCGAATTAATCGACATGCAATTATCTCATCTTCAGTGGCTTCAATCACCTTTACACGAAGAATTGCTCGTTTCAACATGGCCCCTTCTTCGGTTGATGCCAAAAACGATTTAGTTTTAATTTTAAGTAAAATCCGGGACTCGTCTTCGCCGTCAGCTTTGGCTGTGAAGCTTTCACCTGGGCTAAAATGTTCGTCCTTTTCCTTCCCCCCTCTTACTTCGACAGCAGTCATCATATCTCCGTTAAGCTGCAATGCCGATGGCGCTTGAAGGTGCTGGTTGGATTTACAGCTCCAACGTGTGCTTGATGGATGTTCACTAGCACTCAGCTTAACATCGGCCACCTTTACTCGGCAATATGCAGTTTGGCCTCGCATCTTATAAGTATCATGAGTAAAAATCCATCTAGCTTGCTTTGCTATACCTGGCCGTTCACCCCACGGTAAAATTCCGTTTGGTCCCTCTTCGACTGCCGCCGGCCATTCACCATCATCAAAGTTTGGATGCTTCCAACCCTTGTAATAATTAATGGTGCACTTCCACGAAGCAGATGTGACTAAATGTTTTCCGAAAGAACCCAGAAGTCCCATTCGAGCATCATCGCCACCTCTGACCTTTACTGCGAACACTTTTGTGTCTTTTCTAACGCGAAATCGGTACGTGTCCTTAGCAGGCTCCCACCAGTCTCCACTGCCGATATACTTATTATCTGCAAATAAATCGAATCCTTTATCTGCTACTATAGAGACGCCCATTCCCCACCGTAAATTGTAACATCGTCCAAATAAAACTCGTTACAGCAATGGCAACCGTGATCCTTTTGATAAAATCGTAGTTGTAAATTGTCGACTTTAGCTGCATCTGGGATCCTTGCCGTCATGGTTCTGTAGCCAATTTTAAGGAAATCGTTGTAAATTTTCTCTGGGTATGCTTTCAACTGCTTCCAGTTGCTGTCACCTGTGCAGTTTCCGGCGCACCATTGTAATACGGGGTCTAGCGGGCCTGGTACCTTCAGCTTTGCTTCTGCCGCCATTTCAAGCTCCTGCTCTTTTTCATCCTCTGCAATGTTCTCCGCTGCTTCTTCTTCCTCCTCCTCCGATTCTTTTGCGGCTACCTTTTCTACCTCGGGGTCTGCTGTTTGCATCATATCGTTTACACAGTTTGAAAGAGCCTCCTCGGTAGTGATTTCAGCTTTTTCTTTGCATTTCGCCAACGCCTTTTCCTTAGACATTGTTTTGGTTTTGTTCCCTGCATCCTTTTCGTCTTCCTCGTCATTTTCCTTGTTCAATTCATCATCTTTCTTAAACTCTTTCGCCAATTTATCTTCAGCATCCAGTATCGCGGCAGCACTCTGAAGTTGCTTCATATTTCGCTTCGATTGTTGTTTGTGCTACTCGAAGAAAAAAACACTCCAAAATTGTGTGGCGACGAGAAATCCATTACACAATTCTAAGGACAAGGGCGAAATAAAAGGGCGACAAGTGCGCAGACGAAGTTTAAAGCTGTTGTATGGAGGGAAACAACGAGCTGGAGTAGCAAGGCTCGACCATTCTCATGGTGGTTTGCGTAAGGAAAAGTCATGTGAAGGGGTCGAGCTTCAAAATATTAATGTAGTATATTTGCATGATTATACTACTAAATCTATTACTTTTCAGTATCCTAACACAACCAATCACACTGTAACTGCTGAAGGAAAAATTCATGATGGAAGAAGGTATAATAAGCTATTATCATATCATCATTATTTGCATTTATTTCTTCAATTATCAGGTACAGTAGGTAGTAGTAATCATTATTGAAAATAATTATCAGTGTAGTTTCTATGACTTCCTCTGCGAATTTCTCTTTGCAATGGCCACATCTTCCCAACTACTACCCCCAATATCGGTAAATTGCGACTCGCTGGCTAGCTTTACACTTTGTTTTCCTGCACTAAAGCTGTGTGGAGCATCACCGCCACCACTGACCACGACCTTTCCTGCGGTAACAGGATTTGCGTGTAAGGCGAATATTGAATTTCTTTCGACGTGATCAACATCGTCAATATTTGATGCTTGCGATATATCCCCCACGGCACGGCGTGCCATGAGCTTTTTGTGGCCAATATACCCGGCAAAAACAATAGACAGGGTCACCACAATAGTAATAATCACGACTTCCACGGTGTCAAAGCCACCTCGTTTAGTCAAGGTACTGCCACCAAGAGCCCCGCCATCTACCATCTGCGAGGACGGTGGCTTTCCTGAATTGCAGACATTGCTGTTACTAGCTTTTCGACTCGCAATACAGTTTTCATCACCCGCGAAACCACTCACTTTTGCCGTTTTTCCATTAATGCTAAAATCCCAACCATTTTCTTCCATACACTGACGAACAGTCGCCAAAACTCCTGCAGCATCTTTGGCAGCGCCGCTGTATGCCAGACCACTTACAGAGTATGACCCATCTGCATTTTGCGAAACAGAAATGTTTTGAAACACATTGTCTGAGACGGAATATCCATCAGGTAAGCATTCGTTTGCAAGTGTTGATAGGGCTTTTCTAATTGAATCTGTATCTCCCAGAACACCGGCAAGGTCTTCCCCGTTTAAATTAAATGAAAAAGCACCTGGGGTAGGCAAACAAGACAAGCTATCTGCACCAATCACAAATGTTCCATCGTCTTGAAGCCACGATAGGGGTTCGCCATTCTTGTAGTTATTATTGTTCGTGCGCAGCCATGCCAATATTTCTTTCCCAAGATTGACATTGCTGACATTGAAAACCAAATTTGTACATGGAGAACCTGGGAGTGAACACACGCCAGAACCAGGCGTAAACGCAGCTGCATTCAAATTGATTGAGAAGTTCATCCCTGCAACCATCAATTTTGGATTCAATATTTTTAGTTTTATGTCTGCACCCAAAAACTCCAAAGCTGATTTGATTGGTGCCGCTACGCTTGTTAAGTTTTTAGTATCTAAGACTATCTCATCTACTACGTCGCCGTTTGGCAAAAGCAAATTATAATTTATGGTCTCCTCGGCTACAGTTACCTTTGTTGTATCGCTACAAACGCTATTGGAAGGATCCAAAAGGCAAAATACGTCCAGAGCTTGTTTTATTCGAGCACCGACGATGACGGCGCCACCATACGTTATCTCAAAATTTTGGTAATCGCATTTCTTGTTCTCTATTTTGAAGTGGACTTCAACGCCAACATCATCGCGTTTTACAGTAAATCTACTCTCGAGCGACAGGTCAGTTTTACTACGCGCTGTTACGTCTCCGTTTACCACTAAACCGTCTAAGTTTCCGTCGAAAACTTGCTGGAATACATCTGTAAACTTTGGGACTACAGTGTTCGACACACCAAAATTTAAAGTGGATGAAAGGCAACACAAAAATAAAAAGACAGCGTTCATTACTCTTGTAGCTGGTTGCCCTCAGCCGGTGCTCCTGTTCGAATTTCCTAGCCCTCAGTGGGCAACACGGTGTTGCTCTCCATGCGAAGGGAGTAGTGGCAACTAAGAATAATAATATATAATAATAGTCGTCTAATAATGTAGTATAGTGTAGAGGAGAGAGAGGAGTCGACATCATCATATATATAATATATTTTTAAATAAATAATGAAGAAGAAGAAGAAGAGAAGGAGAAAGAAATAGAACAAGACGACAGAAAAAGAATGATAGTAGGGCTAGTCAGTCGTCTATTTTATAAAAGAAGAAGTGGTGAGAAAAAACATTGTTGGAAGAGAGAGAGGAAGGAGCTAGTAGCTAGCGATTGGATAATAGTAAAAGATCAATAATAGTTGTTAGACTAATTAAATATGATAAAAAAATGAACAAAGGACAGTAGCTCTATTATCTTAATATAAGGCACGTGCATTAATAGTTACAGAAGTACTTGTAGTGAGGAAGTAATCCCTTTCTTCTTTGCCATTGTGAAAAGGTATTATCATAAGAAAATTACAATAGACTAATAGAGGGTTAGCACTCGTCGAAATTTAATTATTATTATAGTTATTATGTCTTGAGCTCAACACAATAATAATACTCTGTACTAAAATTGTAACTGCTGATGATACAATAGAATGTAAACATGACGAATTCCCACTACGCCTGCGGCATCGCTTACACGTGTAAATGAAACGACCTAAGATCATAGATAACACTTTCGCTTTTTATCTTTGTAGTTGGCTCTTCGATGACACGATGTTCACGCCCGTGATCTGTACTCTTTTTAGCAACAAACAACTCAAGAGCTTCAAGAAGTTTCTTGCTAACCCCGTTTTTTCCGTCACTTGTTACAAGTAACATTAAAAGGAAATGTGTACTCACTTGCTCATCCTTAATGGATGCCATCCATTTATTGACTATGTCCATCCAATCGTCCTCGAAACGCTTCCACCCACCATCAACAAGAAGAACCATAGATCGCATCGACCATAGGCCGTGTTTTGAAGATTTCGCTGTTGTCAAGTATTTCGCAGTTTGACAACTGGCTTCTACTTGGCTGTCGTGGCTATGGCCACAAAGAAGGTTTGCAATGTGACGCTGATACAGTGCATCATTACCTGGGCAGAGGCAGATATGCTTAATTGCAAGATGACCGTCGTCCACGCTCTGAACTAATCCAGGATATATAACAAAGTTTCCAGGTTCATACAGCAATACAGTGTCGATGTCTTTGTTTTTTTGTAGCGTGGTCAACAAATTATCCAATACACAACGGGTTTTCTTCTGTATAGCTACATTGCAAGGATATTTCGCCCTGTCAACATCCCATTTGCAAAATTCCTGGAAGTTCTTAGGTAAGGAGAGAGACGATGGATCGTAAGTTCCACAAAGTGGATGATGCAGCTGTGCGCTTCTGCGATCTTTCTGGTCCTGTTTACATTCCAACTCCAGATCCTCAACGTTTACATTATTTCTAGATCCCAAGACAGCATCGTGGTCACTAGTCGCTGAGAAAATAAGACATAGGTGCGGGGAATGTGATACGTATCTACAGCCATATATGCACTTTAAGCTTACCCCATACCGCGCACCAGCTGTCTTGACGCCATCAACTACCCAATCTGTAAATATGTGGTCCCAATGCTCGCTACCAACTTTGCTGTGCTTGATATGCATCCCCAGTATAGAAACATTGTCAACATCAAGAATTCGATTACTAAATATGCACTTTAGGTCAGGCCAGTCGGAGCAATGTTGAAGAGAGTGGCCTGAGCGTGCCACATCATCATATCCAAGCCAAACAACACGACTGCTATGCGCTATTTTGTGAAGGTTTGCATTCATCATAAAATGCTGCCAATTGTATTTACATATCGAGGTTGTCCAAGTAGAAGGTTTCTCAACCTTGCTCAAAGCAAAAGTAGCAACATCTTTGTCAACTTGAAAATTAGACAAAATAATCGATACCTTATTTTTCGCTACAAATCGTTCATTCATTTTCATCGTCACAATCCTGGATGTGACTGGCAAAAGTTTATTGTCAAGGACAAGTAAATGGTTTGATTCTTGCGTACTCAACACTTTACATTTTTCTATTAGATTAACAATTTTATCTGAGATGTAAACGTAAGCATTAAAAAGTTTCGTGCTACGCCAACTACTGGTATCAAATAAAATCCATGAATCAAATAACTGTATGCTTTCACGAGCGTAAATTTTTGGTTCTTCGATGTGGGGTCTTTTGTAATCAGTGTGGCATAAAGCATCGTCTGTTGTACCGACCTCTACTTGGTTTTGCTGTCCTGTAGCCGCGGAAAACAATATCGTAATCATTTTTGCCTTAATAACGTACTTTGCAACTCCAACACAGGGCAGATCTCCAAATCCTGACTTAGCCGCTTCCACCTGTACATGCGCAATAATTGAGTCTATAACCTCGTTACTATAATAAAGCGGCGATCCTCGCTGCGAAAGCGTAATGACTAACACGCAGCTCGAGGACAACATATTTTTTGAAAACAAGTATCCAATGTCTTCTTTTCTACGTCTTCCTGATCTAGAGTTGATTGTTCCACAATAATCGAGCCAACAAAAGTCGAATTTGCAGTTCCATGGAACCTTTGGTATTTTATCGTCATTGTGGCTCGTGTTACTGGGCGTCATTTCAACAACGTTACCTTGGACATGTTTTAAAAAGTCATGCGAAGTCGATTTGAACAGGTTGACACTAGGATATTTATTCTTAATATCGTTCAAGACGCCTACATCTGGATTGGGCACCACTATACTACTCTCCAAAATACCAGACTCCTTGCTTTCCAGCAAAGTCTCTAAAGTTAAACATGCACTACTTTCTAGAACAAACGCCCATGATGGATTTTGAATTGATTTGCTTGAAGAACTTTTCCTTGCATTTATATACTTGGACAAAATCCACTGGTTTATCCGCCGCTTAATACTGTGCTTTCCAACACTGTACTTTGCCGGTATTGCCTTTCTATTTCTTGTCCCATCATTGTTACTCGTTCGTTTTTCACAAACATTGGGCTTGTTCATTTCAATGAGATTTATGAAGTTTATGAAAACTGGAAGCTGTCATTTTGTTCAACATGTATATTTAGCGCTCACTCTTGCACAACGACGAACCATTAGCGTGGGGTCAAGCATGACACGTGACCACCACCATGTTATGTCTGCTGGTGGCGATTTTTAGATTATGATGGGGTTCTTCTTTCTCTATCATCTATTATTTTATTATTCTTCTTATTATTAATTTGGTTGTTTTGTGTTATATACTGTATGTATTATTATTTGTAGTGTAGAAGATAATTTTATAATAAGTATTATTACGGTATTTTTTTATTATTATTTTTCTTCTGTTATATTGGATGATGATGATGTTGTAGTCTCCCTAACATATTTATTTTATAGCAGATTAAGATAGTTATTATTATAAGAAGTAACGTATGTCGCATCATCATTATTTTGTTTATTTATTATTATTGGTGTGTTGTTATACGTTCAGCGGTGCGTTGACGTGTGGGTTTTTGTCGTCGCGTTGGTGGTGGGGCTGTGGTGATTTAGACATGACCCGAACAGATTACTTCGAATTTTGACCTGATCGCCTCTTCAGAAGCGCTGCTGCATCATTATGGGCAGGAGTTTTTATATCCTGATTTTGTTCACGGCCTGCTCCCTTCTTGTCCACTCGCTTTTTGGCTACAATGTAGACGTCGAGTTTGCAAAAGATATTCAAGCATTTTTGAAAAAGAAGGGCGTGGACGAAGAACCGAAAAGGCTAGAAGAGGCTTTAAAGGAAATAGAAAGTTTAAAATCACTTTTGCACACGATTCTACAAAAGTCACATGAAAATAACAACATGGATACAGGTGACAATCCATACTCCGTTCATGTATCGCCTGACGGCGAAGTATTGCCTCCACCTTTCATCGAGGAGGAAAGGCAAAAGCACTTGTCACGTGCTTTGAACGATAAACAGAAGGTGATTTTACAAAGTCGGCAACAGGAGGAACCCAGCCCAAAAGCAACATCGTGTTTTGATCACCATAGTTGTGACACATGTCTTTTTAATGGTTGTGCGTGGTGCATTGGCGCACGCCGCTGCGTTGACGATATCCCTTGGATATGCAAAGGAGATCATGACCACGTTGGTAAAGTTGGGAAGCTGAAAACTTGTCCGACCGAGGAACAAAGTAAGTCTTTGCATCGGAAGAGAAGGGAGCAACGCAAAAATGCAGTTTCTGTAAAGCATTCGCGCATGCCAAAAGGATCGTATGAAAAATCGTGTAGTGATTGCTCATTCGACCACGAAAAAAAAATCCTCCGATGTGCCAGCTGCCTTGGAGAGTCTGGCACCGACGCCGCGACGACGTCCATAAACGTGGAAGCCTGCCCAAAGGGTTCGTCTATTGGTAATGCTAATGGTGTCCTGGCTTGTGAAGGGTCGACATTATCACACGAAGAGGCAAAAAAACGCGCCGATTCACGATTTAGAACTTTACAGCTGGAAGAGCTGGAAAGAGTAAAACGAGAAAATAAGCTAGGTAGCGACAAAGAAGGAAATGACATTGAGTCAGCAAAATCGCAGGAAACAGATATACTTCAGCTGGAAAGAAAGAAAGAGATTATCCGCAGGGCTGAACTATCAGCGCAGTCGGAGGACCTTGGAAAACGATATGGAGAGCAATATCCTTACGAAACGTTAAATGTTTCGGCTTCCGCCACCAGTAAAGAGATACGGAAAGCATATCGTAAGTTGACATTGCTTTTGCACCCCGATAAGAATATCCCATCATTGAAACATCAGGCATTGCAAGCATTTAGGGATATTGTTGTTGCATATGAAGTTGTCGGAAACCCGGAAAAAAGAGCTGCGTTTGATGATTTTGGATCTGCTGATGAAGAGGATAGTAGTTTTCAGACGTTTTGGGAGTACGAACAGAGTGGAAAGAAAAATACTCGTGATTTTTATGGGAACAATCAGGACATAACATTGCTGAACGAAAAGCTATGGGACAAGCGGCTGGTTTCGGATTCAATCTGGCTTGTCGAATTTTATGCACCATGGTGCTCCCATTGCAAACACCTGGTGCCTACATGGAAGCACATTGCTGCGGAGCTCAAAAATGATGATCTTGAAGTTGGCGCGGTTAACTGCGAAAAATCGGCCGAAATATGCAACGAGTGGTTCGATATTCCAAGTTATCCAACAATAATGGTACTAAACAATAAGTTCGGGACACAACAAATATATCACGGGGAAAAAAGTGCGCTCGATATTGTCAAGTGGGCAAGAGAGGTGGAGGTGGAATGGAAATATCTTTTTCAACACGCCAAAATGTCTTATTTGAATGAAAGCAACTTTCCTACGTTGGTGCTGAATTCCACTGACTTTTGGGTGGTAGGATTCATGGATGGTCTAGAATGTTCGTCTTGCAAAACTGCTGTTACAAACATGCTCAGATTGGGTGCAGCGCTTCAGGGCATAGCGAAAGTTGGTATCGTTGACTGTTCCATTGAACGGCTTCATTCCTTCTGCTACCAAATGCAAAGTATACCCACTCCACCGCATGCAGCTATTGTGAAGGCATGGAGGAAAGGGCCTAAGTATGACTTGTCACCGTCAAACAAAGGTGAAATGCTTTATAATGCAAATGAACTGGAACCACACTTGGCCCTTCAAATAACTGAGCGTGCTATTCGCTTGGCACTATCGCATGATATGCTTGGGGATAATGCTATTTCTGCAAATGGCGAAGCTGCATTTGATAAGCATAAAGACGCGCCCAAAAGAGAATCAAGAAAGCCCATGTGGAACGGTCCCACTCGGAAGGCACCCTTGCCATGGGACGGAAGTGGAGGTAAAGGAAGAAATAGGCAACGGCTATCTTCGAGGGTATAGAATGTGTAGCTTCGATGGCACCTCGTGTGCGTGATGCTGCAGCATTTCGATTATCTTCTCACCCCACGTTCCATGTTTTGAAGGAATGAGACTTTCGTGATTGTGTTGGTAGTAGCTGGTCGTTCTAGTTAGTAAAACAAGTATTTTTCTTCTTTTCCAGGAACCTTGGTTCCACCTCTTCTCCCATTAATGTATTTACTACTACTAGCTAGTGCTACTATCTAGCTGGGAGACGCAATTTTAAATACCCGATGATACTACCTACTATATAATATTACATTTCAAAAAAAAAGAGAGGAGGAGGAGGAAGAGAGAGAGAGAGGGACGACGAGAATAATTGTTGTTATATATTTTATTATTAATAATAATAATTATTTGAAATTATTGTTTGTGATAATTCCAAAATAATAATAAAAAATATAAAAAAAATGATGATGGAGATGATGATGATGAAAAAAAAAACACCACACTATATACTACTAGCACTACTACTCTTCTTCTTATATCTAATATACCATATCATCAATCACCACACCATATCAATCATATTCTTCTACTTGCTTAACCAACACCCACGAGGTACAATCATCATGTGCTGATCAAGAGTAGAAACGAAGTGCACGGCCCTCCTTTGCAACTTAAGAAAAGCAAGTGGCTATATCCACATCATAAGAGTATGCATAAGTTCGTAGTTGGAGTCGCATCGTCGACGGCATTTTTAATATATCGCGCAAAGCGAAGGCAGTCGAGAAAGGGTCTTTTGCCAGTTGCGGGCTCTCAGGAAGAGGCGGCGCTTGCCGTCGAGCAAGCGGCTCAAGCGAGAAAAGCTGGAACGGTTGCAGACGCCATTCGAATCATTCACTTTAATGATGTGTACAACATTGAAGAGGGTAGCCGGGAACCAGTTGGTGGCGCAGCTCGATTTGTAGGTTTACTTCGAAAGCTAAGCAGCACAGGTTTACCACCACTAGTTTGTTTTAGCGGTGATGGCTTCAACCCGTCGACAATGTCAACCGCAACCCGAGGTAGGCAAATGGTCCCTGTATTGAATGAATGCAACATTCACACAGCTGTACTGGGAAATCACGATTTCGATTTTGGCCTTGTTCAGCTTAAAAAATTGATGGCTGGATGCAACTTCCCTTGGCTTCTCTCGAATGTTTTCACTAAAACTGACTCGGAGAAGCCCCTGGCAGGGGGCTTGGTAAAACGGCTCGTTTGCTGGCAAGGAAGGCTTGTTGGGCTAGTTGGGCTAGTTGAGAAGGAATGGTTAGCAACGTTATCGTGTGTGAATCCTGACGATGTCGTCTATTGTGACTTTGTATCAGAGGGAAGAAAGCTTGCAAAAAGTCTGAAAGATGCCGGTGCAGAAATTGTGATTGCACTTACGCACATGCGCTTGCCAAACGATGTCATATTGGCAGAAAAAGTGAAAGGCATCGATATAATTTTGGGTGGCCACGATCACCACTACGAAATTAGAAAAACTGATCCACATGGGACAATTATTTTTAAATCTGGAACTGACTTTCGACAACTCACGGATGCCACCTTGGCATTCAAAAAGGATGGTACCATAGATGTCACGACTCAACGGTACGATATTACTACGCAAGTTGAACCCGACAAAAAGACTGCGGAGATCGTTGACTCCTATTTCAAAGTAATGGAAAAAAAAATGAAAAAGATCATTGGTGAGGTTGCTGTTGATTTAGAGTGTAGATTTTCAAAAATTCGAACGCAAGAGACCAATGTGGGCAATTGGATATGCGATATTGTGAAAGAAGACACCAAAGCGGACGTAGTCTTGATAAATTCCGGTACGCTGCGAGCAGATTGCGTTGTACCATCTGGGCCATACAGTATTAAGGACCTTATTTCCCTTCTACCAATGCCGGACCCTTTGGCCATCGTAGAAATCAAAGGATCGGACTTAATTTTAGCTTTGGAAAACAGTGTATCGAAATACCCTAGACTGGAGGGTCGATTTGCCCAAGTAAGTGGTGTAAAATTTAAGTATAAGTCTAGTCGCAAGGAAGGCAACAGAGTTGATCGTAATAGTGTGCACGTCGGAGGCGAGCTTATTGACGTGAACAAACGCTACTCTTTATGCACGAAAGAGTACCTTTTGAAGGGTAAAGACGGGTATACCATGTTGGCAAATCAAAAACTACTGGTTGATGCTGAGAATTTATGCCCTTTGCCCACTATGGTGCGCAACTATTTCAAAAAGATTGAAGTATTAAACAAACTAAATTCGTTGCGTTTCAATAACAAATTTAACTCGGCAGAGGCGGGAAATTCCCTCAAACGCGCCGCTCATAGCATTAATAAGTGGGCTGCTGCAGTTCATGCGGTTGACGTTAAGCCAGAAATCCAGGGCAGAATTGTGTGCCTCGAATAGAGCGCAAGAGTATACAGCTACTCGTATAAAATAGTATATGTGTGTGTAATATAATATAGAAGGAGAGATACAAACTCTTTTTTAATAATAAGGTATGATATTCTAGAGTACACTTGTGAACTGTTTATAATTTTGATAAAACTTCCTCTGCCATCAGTCTCACTTACGCAACGTATTGTGACTGGCAAATCAATGCTAACTCAATAAAATCTCGTGCTGCATCATGCAGCTCAGCATCATACGGCACACATGCTGTCTTACCGCGCTTGTCAATTTCCTTTGATGCCTCTGCCTGCTGTTTTATTTCTTCATACGCGTCTTGGTATGATAATACCATAGTATCGTAAAGAGCCGTTCGCAATAGTTTCAAAATCTTATACTTCTCCTTGGCCCACATCTTTTCCTCGTTTTCCAAAATCTGTGGAGAACGTAATCCACTACTGTTACTTAGACCAGTCAATGTGGCTTTGAAATTAAGATGCTCATATTCTAATAATGCATCAAAATCTTTCTCGCTTATACCGACCATACCATCTTCCTTTAAATTAACGTATTCATCGCGTGAGAATGCCATATCCAAGTCAACGTAACCTAGAAAGGCATGGCATTCGTTCTCCAAGCTGGCTGTTTCTCGTGGGTCCAAAACAACCATATTGTTGCTATGGGCATTACAATGCCACTGACCCTCATGACATAAAGAATCTTGGTACGTTCCCCAACTAGTTTTACTATGGTTATGCAACACACTGACAAACCTACCACAGTCATATCCTAACCGACTAAATAAATAAGGTAAGACAGAACCTTTTTTTCCTGTTTGCCGGATTCGCTTTAACTTTTTCCGTAAACGATGCGAAATCTGATTCCACTTGAATTTCCATCTTTCATCCATCGCCACTTCTTCTTCCTCGTTAGACGCATTTGGTTTAGTTCTCCATTGTTTTTGGGGAAATCGGGGAACCATTTCGTGGAAATCAAAGTCTTTTGCATTCGCCAAAGATAACCGATTTCGTGGTTCAGACCATACAAAGCCATTAGACTTGCCTTCACAAATCGATACGTCAGCGCCAACAAATCTGTAGGATGCAAGTAACAAAGAATCCTCAATAAAATTCGCTGTGCTCACTGGAGAATCATTTGATCCATCTTCTTTTGGTCTTTGTTCAGGAAAAAGATTCGATGCAGATTCAATCGAGATACAAGTTGTGTCTATCATAGAACTAAAGAGTAAGAATAGACCTGACAACAAATGGGTATGCAATCGCCGATCGCCAATTGTCCTCTCGATAATGCATGCGGTTTGGAACATATCTACATTTTCGTGGCCAAAAGGCAATTGTTCTACGCCACTGTAACGCCAATAACCAAATGGAAAATTGCCTGGCAAAACTTTGAAAAGGCGCATCTGAGGAGCCAACTTTGCTCCAACGTAGTTTTCGCACACGGCTGTGTGGACAAATGCAGAGCCACGTATCTGCAAAAATGTGACTTCCGCGAATTTGTTTAGCTTTTTGCTGTATTTCATGTGCCTGGTTTCTTTTGCAACGAAACCCTCGTCATAGTTACCGCAACCTTTTAGCCTGTACCAAGCTGCATCATTTGCCGAGTCGTCATTCTGATTACACCGTGATAGCTTCACCACAGCTGACCTAACACCGCTACCGTATGCTTTCTTCATATGCTTCAAAACGTTTCCAAAACAATCCTTTTTGGCTTTTATCAAAGGCTTTGAAAAGGTTTCTTCTGCTAAAAGTTGGAGTTTTCTTGGTAGATGACTACGCTGATTGTCGTTCGAAATCCTCTTCTCGCCTTTACGCTTTGGTTTGGTAACCTTAACTACGTCTAACTTTGGCAAACATGGCAAAAGGGCAAGCCCGGACTTGAATACTCCACGTTCTTTGAACACCTTCAATTGTATGGGTTTAAACCTAGACATAGCTTTCGGAGCGTATTTTTTTCCATTATTGATTAGAATAGCTGGCTCTAGTGCATATTCTTCCAGTTCAAATAAATCTAGTGCGCCAGCGCCTTTTTTGAAATGTACTGCCAAAGTCCCAAAGTATATTTCGTCCACGGAGAACGCCCGTGTCTTCGCAACTTGTTGTCGCTTCTTGCGTTTACGTAGCTGATGAAACAAGACAGCAGCCGTTGCTGTTAGAAAAAAGCATGTTTGCATGAATACTGTCGCTTAATTCATTGCATTTGTTGGCTTATGTCCTGTAATACAAGGATGGCACCGCAAGGGGGCTCATAGGATTGTTGTCATGATGCCTGAATGCTAGATTTTCAACAATCATCATCTTGCGGGTGTAGTGGTCGTGTTGGTGTGGATTGAGATTATTGATGGATAATAATAATAATTTATTATTATTTCAATACGCTAATAATAATAATAAATAATAATAACACACAACAACAAGGAACAACGCGGGTAGAAGAAGTTGTAGTAGTAGTTCTCTTCAACCTTAATAATACATAGTCTATGTAGTAAGAACAACTCGAAAATCATCCTCGTACATGAGCCTCAAAATAAACCAACAATGCGACCAGTGTTTAAATCCAGATCCACATCATAAAATCCTGGTCTAGTTGGCAGGCCTGGAACTGTCTTGATAGAACCCAATAACGGAAATATGAATCCAGCTCCAACAGAGGCCCGCACAGAACGAACTGACATTGTGAAACCAGTTGGCCTCCCTTTCAAACTAGGATCCCCACTGAGCGACAAGTGTGTCTTCGCCATGCAGACGGGTAAATTTCCATAGCCAAGGCTTTCATACCGCTGCAGCTGTTCTTCTGCTAGATCGTCATATTCTACGCCAGATGCTCCGTAAATTTCAGTGCAAACTCTTCCAATCTTTTCTTTTAAACTTAGCGATAAGGGATACAAAAATCGAAAGGATGATGATGCGTCAATCCGAGCCTCGCCACATGCCTTCACAACAGCCTGCGCAAGATCAACTGCACCTACACCGCCATCTGCCCAGTGAGTACTGATAACTGCATCGTGCGCATTGGCGGCCAATGCAATAGATTTGACAAGAGCAAGCTCAGCATCCGTGTCAGCAGACATTTTATTTATTGCAACGACACAGCGCACCCCAAACTTTGCAGCATTCTCAATATGGTGCACCATATTTGCACATCCCGCCTTCAGCAGTTCCAAATTTTCACTTGTGTAAGCATGATCTAACGGCTTTCCGGGGACGACGGGTGGACCGCCACCATGCATTTTCAATGCTCTGACAGTTGCGACCAGGCAAACACACTGTGGTATCAATCCGGATGCGCGGCATTTAATGTTGAAGAACTTTTCCATTCCGATGTCTGCACCAAAACCAGCCTCAGTAATACAATACCCATTTTGGCCAACCAATTTCAATGCCAACTGATCAGCAACGATAGATGAATTACCATGTGCTATATTTGCAAATGGACCAGCATGGACAAAAACAGGCGTGCCTTCCGCCGTTTGCATCAGCGTTGGTTTAATCGCATCGCGCATAAGAACCGTCAAAGCACCTCCAACACCAAGATCATCAGCCGTTAATGCCACGCCTTGTTTCGAATATCCAAATACCATCCTTCCAAGCCTTTCTCGCATGTCTGCTAAAGATGTTGTCAACGCCAAAATTGCCATAATTTCAGAAGCGACTGTAATATCAAAGCCTGTCTCCCTTTGCATGTTGAGTCCGTTTGGCCTCTTTTCGGATGGCTTCCTATTTTCTGTAGCTGCTCGCCCGATGGTAATACCCCTCAAAAACCTATCACATGTATCGACAACGCGCTTCCATGTTATAGTGCGAGGATCGATATCAAGGCGTGCAAACTTTGACACCTCTTCATCAGTGAGGTCATCTGGGTTTGTCTTCGTTATACCAAGTTTTTTTAAACGTTTCAACATGACAGGCGCGAATTTACGGCTGCCATCCTTCGCGGTTGGGCACAACCTGCGAAAAAGAGCCTTATCGCTTTGTGTATTCTCGTGGAACATGCGTGTGTCTATGGCTGCTGCCATAAGGTTATTGGCTGCGGTTATTGCGTGTATGTCTCCTGTTAAGTGCAAATTGAATTCTTCCATTGGTATAACCTGAGAATACCCACCCCCGGCTGCTCCACCTTTGATCCCGAAGGTTGGCCCTTGACTCGGTTGACGAATACAGGTGTAAACAGGTACTTCAACGTGGGCACCGAGCGCCTGGCACAATCCAATAGTCGTCGTGCTTTTCCCTTCACCAAGAGGTGTAGGATTGATTCCAGTAACAACGACGTAATTACCATCCGGGGACTCGGCTAGTCTATCCCTCACGGACAAATCAATTTTACATTTATGTTTACCATATAGATCAATTTCCTCTTTTAGTATACCATTTGCCAAAGCAACTTTTTCGATATGAATTGGTTCGATGGCCTGCGATATTTCAATGTCCGAAGGAACTGGCCTTTTGCAGTTCTGTAGCTTTCGTATCGTGCTATTGGTGTAATTCGACATGTTCTGTTGGGAGAGATCGTGATTTCCGCGTAAGTTTTGATACTTTATAGGAGTTCCATCAGGTCTACTCATGGTGGAGGAAGAAGTAGTGTATCTTTTCAGCGAATCTTCTTTATAATCATCATCCACCACCACATTCTCCTACTACTAAAAATCAGCATCATCATGTCATCCTCCTCTTCTCTTCTTTTCTTTTTTTTTTCTTCGTATGTGTATTCTTCTTATTATTAGTTAAGTAGTAATTAACTAGTATCTTCCTATTTATGTTTTTATTGGTTTTTTTTAAATTTATTTATTTTTTTTGTTGTGTTTTATTTGTTGTGTTTTGTTGGTGGTGCTCATCATTCATTTGTTGTTGGTAATATTATTAAAAATAATAATATACGAAGACGAAGAAGAAGTGTCTGTCGTTATCCATCGTCGTGTTATTTAATAATAATACACGATAATATTGCTACAGGTAATATAATATAAAATAATTAGTGTATTATTATTGTAAATAAAAAAAAGATGAAACAACACAACAAACAACAAATCGCATACCTACTACGAAATTACTACATCAGAGTATGTGGTATATTGCATGTCATAAAGAGATCCCAATGAAAATCACAAAGAAACCTTGTAAACACATTTTGTTGACGACTCCGTTACATACAAGCATGTTTCGTCGTCGGATAAGGCGATGCCTTCAACGGCGGGCCCGGGNATAGATATTTCTGTCACCAGAGTGCCATTCGGGGATATGACGCTAACCGTTCCGGCGGTTTCTTCTGCTGTGCACGTAGCTGGTTCGAATCTACCAACGTACAAGGTTCCATCCTTACCACAAGCTAAACCTGACGGGCCAACCTTTCCAGAAAATTGGTAGTAGACGCTCGTTTGCCATACACCTGCTGGGTACTGGAATAGCCGTAAAACTCGATTACGCAACATTTCGCTAACATATATATTTTTACCCTCAGGACCGACAGCAATACCACTAGGGTGAGCAAGACATTCATGAACTAAAGGCTTCAAAATCTGCTCCCCTTCGTCCCCTTTCGGAAGCATGGTGATACAAAAGCAGCTACCAGAGGGATTTTGCAATGTGGTCTCTCCAAGAGGGCCACTATCGGTAAAGTACATTGATCCGTCAGGTCCAAATGCTAAACTATTTGGGCCATAAAACGTTTTACCTTCATATTCGCTAACGAATTGTTTATTGCCCTCCTCGGTAATTTGGGTGACTGCACGCATGGCTGCATCAGCAATGTATATGCGACCAGTAGAGTCCATAGCTACACCAGCCGGTTGACCGTTTGTTTTCGCGACCAATTCTGGTTCACTACTGCCTTCACTCAAGATGTGCACTTCGCCGCTTCCCACGGCCGTTAGAAGTATGCCTTTCCCGGTACGGTGCGCGTTGCTATACTTCACGCCGCCACAGATGGTCTCCACATCGCTTTCTTTTGAGCTCATAGTTTGGCCGGTGTGAGTGATGCGATAGTGTTAAATTCTTTTTGACCCAAGAGGCTTTGATGAAGATGTGTTCCCTTCCGTCGCGCAGCTACCCGTTGTCTACGAGGCGTGTTGGCTGCTGACCACTTCAAATTACGTATACATGTTCATGTATGTTGCTGTTATGATGTTATGAAATGAATATACTTATTTACTATTGTAATAAAATACCACTACTACCATTTATTACTACAATTATATACATATAAATAAACACGATTTAATTTATCCGTCATTATTACTTCTTTATTGTCAGTACTTATTATTATTGTTATTTGTTTTTGATAGATAAACGCTGATCAATACATTCGTAGTGTTCTTCTATCATAGTNTTATATTTTCTTGTTCATTCAATTACACATCATTGATTGTAATTCGTCCTCGAGATGACCAAAGTTAAAGTCCGGTAGTAATACTGCGTGTAGATAGTAAACATGATTAGTATGTATTGTAGTAGAGTCTGAGGTAACAGTTAGCAACACCAATCTGCTGATTCAAAAAGAGCGATGCAAAACAGAGGAGAGATCCACAACGAAAAAAAAACGTAAACCTACCAATTATATAGCTAGAATTATCTAGTACAGATGTTAGTAGTCTCTATTTTGGATAGAAGCAACCTGCCGAAGAAGAATGCTAGGAAATCATTGGACTTAAATTACTACAACGATACGTACGTTTGTTGAAAGCCGTTTTAACAGGAGAGAGCAGAAGCATTCTGTGACTTGATACTGGGCCATGTTACTGTCCAAAATGTAGAATGAATGGGGTTTGTCATGCAATCATTGTCGTTTGGTTCCCACTTCTTTTGTACAGCGGTGTGATCGGGAGTCTTCTTGGTGCTGCGGGAAAAAAAACTGTTATGGTGGAGCGAACGCACATTACACATCATCTTCTTTCTTCGTAAAGTGTGTAGTAGTGAATTGAGATTTTAAAATTAATAATAATAACGAGCAGCCGCCAGCCTTTTTTTCGCGTACAAAAAACAAGTACTGTATATTAATTGCTTTATGCTAAAAAATCACCAAACACACTACCTCTACTACTTAAAATTAAACTATTTTATCACTAAAAACAACATAAATAATACACAGTAATAATAATAATGACTCCTCCTACCTCATAATAATAATAATGAAAAATATTTATTATTATATTATTATTATCAATTAATATAATATATAACTTAATTTAATGTTGAAACGGCTAGGGAAGAAGAGGGGTGCCGCCCGCGAATGCTTCGTCGTTGGGAAGGCATTAACTGCAACATACATTGGAAATTGGAAGTACGCAAAACAAAACATGAGTGAAGAAGAGGTGCCATACACGGTGAACTATTTAGACGGTGAACAAGAGGAGGTTACTTGGATCGAAAGAGCTGGAAAGGCTAGGGTCCAATATCAAAATGGTGACGTTTACGAAGGTACATACAACGACAGCAAACAAAAACATGGCTTTGGCAAATATACCTTCAAACAACCGGCAGTAGAAGATGAAGTTCCCCCAGAAGTATCATATGAAGGAGACTATGTAAATGGACTCCGTCAAGGTGTTGGTGTTATGAAATTTCCTGACTCTGGTCGATATCACGGACAATTTTCCGAGGGTGAAAGGCACGGTCAAGGTTCGTACATGTATCCAAACGGTGACGTCTACAGTGGTGAATGGGTTCAAGGTCGGAAAGAAGGCCCTGGAACGTACCTATTCAAAGAGAGCGACAGCTCTTTTAGAGGCATATGGAAAAATGGAGATATAATTTCAGGGGATTGGGTGCATAAGGATGGCACAACTTGGACCGGAACCTTTGCAAACGGGAGGCCCTGCGGTTATGGATCCTTTACCTTTAAAAACGGTAACGTACAAACAGGAGAATATATTGAACAGAAGAATGACGCTGATCCTGAGGACGAATTTGCTACCATTCCGGTATGGATTGGCGAACGAGTATCGCGACAGCTAAAGAAATAGAAATAACGTGTAGGGATTTCTTTTGTGCGTAGATGGTATTTGCACGTTCTCTATACGTTATGATATCGTACAAGACTTGTATCGTGCATTATGATATAAAAAAGACACACAACAGATATGTAGAAGAGAGAGATAAAACCATAAAATAATTCTTAACTAAGTTAAATAAAATTTTAATCTCCTTCACAACAATACAACAAAGATCATCAGTAAGAGATTAAATACTTCGTCAAAAAAAATTAAGTCTTTACGCGGGCCTTTAACCGCTCCAGTTCGGCGGTACACTGCTGGACTTGGTACTGCTGAAGGACAGATGCGATCGCAGATCTTTCTTCTCGGTCGACTTTCTCGTTTCCGTCGCCATCCATCAGGTCCCATACGCGATTGTACACGGCCAGCACCTTTTTCTTCTTCTTCGAAGCAAGACAACCCATGGCTTCTTTTCTGTTTGTTTGATGGTTTTGACCGAAAAAAAGGGCGACCTTGCCCAACGCACCTAAATCAACGTTGTTTACATCAGGTGCCTCGCATCCTCGTTATACCAGCGCGCCGGCCACACGTCCTCGTGCTGCGCGTAGGCGGCCTCGAGTGCCCGGTACTCTCGGAGGTGCAGCACAGCGCGACGAACGCCTTCGTTCACAATGACATGTTTTAGGACACGGAGATCTGCAACGTACGGCCTTTCGGCCTCGGACCAGTGGTAGGCCCCGCAAAAGTGCATGATCAGGTCCACCAGTTCCCACGGCAGGGCCATTTTCCCCATTGGGGCACATTTTACCACGGGACATCGGCAAACGCAACCTTCATTTGAAACAAATGCGTCGAAACTGGACAGCAGTAGTCTCCTCGGTATTCGAGAGTTGCTTGTACACGGCGTTAGGTCCAAGGCGAATGCCAATTCCTTCCATGCGCCCCGCGTCTTCTACACGCTCGGCATCCAAAAAACGAACCCGGAAAACGGTGGCACGGTCCCAAGATGCCGGTGTCAACGTTCTGATGTGTGTCTTGTTTGACAATGGTCTCTTGTGATGTGGCCATTCCTTTCGTGATGATATGGCATTCACTAATCATTCAAAATACTTACATTCTATAAAAAAGAAAACAAAATCAAATTATGGAAATGTGTTAGATGTGTGTCTTCTTTCACGATTGTCTCCTGTGATGTGACCATTCCTTTCGCAATGATATGGCATTAATTAATCATTCAAAATACTTACACCCTATAAAAAAGAAAACAAAATCAAATCATGTAAATGTGTTAGATGTGTGTCTTCTTTCACGATTGTCTCTTGTGATGTGGCCATTCCTTTGGTGATGATATGGCATTCACTAATCATTCAAAATACTTACAACCTATAAAAAGATAACACAATCAAGTTATATAAATGTGTTAGTTATGTCCTTGACGTTCTTGTTACACTTCCAAACGTACCTGGCCATGTGTTAATATCATATTGTCAACATTTAATGCCCCCCCTTGTTGAATCCAAAAAAATGGTCGTATCTCTACATCAAATGGGGGGACCACTAGCTACTA
>LT658493.1:0-28241 GCA_900128575.1 Stramenopiles sp. TOSAG41-1
AAAAAATATCTTTATGTAAAAAAAGTTTTTGAAGACATCAAAACATTGAATAAATTGGACACACACGTTTTATGACATATATAGAAGTAACGTGAGCCACTTTTTTTACAACTTTTATTCGATATGTGCATGCGCTGACACATGACCCACAGAATCTACATTCTGCAAAATCGCTATTTCAGTGCTATTTGCGTGCTATTTGCATACTATTACCCAACACATCATCTTGAAGCAAAGTGATGTTGAAAAATTATCAAAATTTTTATGTTTTCTCAAACTAACACCAAACGCGTTTCTTTTGATATTGAAAAAAAAGAACGTCATACATTGAATGATCAATTCAGACACTAAATGTTTGCAAACGATGCAAACGAGGGACTTAACAATACCCATATAACCCTTACTCTAACCCTGCAAAAAAGCGTTAAAATGGGCTGATTTTGACACAAATATGCTCGTAGTCGATACGAATCGATTTGCGTATGGTTTCAAATGCATGTTTTCTGTTTCTAATGTGGGCTGGGGAGGTATTGCCTGCGTTTTTATGTGCGCGTCTCTCGTTTTTACGACATTATTCCCAATGGTTGGTGTACCGTCCTGAAGTTGGTGTGCTGTCGGGGGGTCTTGTATCTTTAATTTCAAGTGCTACCCAATGTTATTTTTCACAGACTTCTTGTCTAGAGTCGAAGGGGGCGGGGGTGGGGGACCTCTGAAATCTAGTTTTTATAATGATCAGTGTTAATTAAACTATCGTTTAGGCGTAGAAATCAAATAGTAAACAGTGTTAAATTTGAACAATATCGTTTGGTTTTCAGATAGCGTTTTTGAAGCAAAATCATAAGTACAAAAATTTAAGGAGGCAAAAAATAATTATGTAGTGTTAAAGGGGATTGTAACGTATATACATTTCGTACTTAATTATTAGTTTATGTGTATTTTAATAATAAATAGTACATACAACAGGCATTAATATATTAATAATAACAATAATAATAATAATTATAGTACATCATTATCATATGAAAATTATACTCTATTATTTATTACTTATTTCAACTTATCTACCTTACACATGTACATATGATACATGTGAGTGCTAAAATTCAAAAAAAATAATAATAAACTTTATTATTATAAATAATAATAAAAAAGAAATAATAATAAGTTTCAAGTTAAAGTATTATTAATTAGTAATGAATAAATAGGGATTAAATTATTACAGTAGTGAACAGGGCTGATGATGTGCGATTGATGATCAAAAATGATAGGGTTGGTTTACTATAGGGTAATTGTACTATGACGCAGCTCCTCTTCTTGTCAAATGAATTGCTAGCTAGTGCTAGCCAGTTCTAATAATAACTATTGATCAAGAAAAATACTTCTTGATAATAAATATAGTAGTAGGGGCAATCATATACTCAAAGAGACTTGTAAAAAGGGACAAGATGATCTATGAAGATTTCAGATTTTGAGAGATGATTATCACTTACAAGCGACTTCTACCAGCTGCACTAGGAGAGCAGCTTTTCTCAGTATACTATACTCTGTACTGTATTTTATACTTTTGATAGAACGAGAGGAAAATGAATGGTGGTTTGCTTTTATTTTATTATTATTACAGCAGTTATTTATATTACTATTATAATTTTTTTTTACACCTGAACGCTCTCTAACAAGACTGCCAATGGCATGCCACCTTCGAAAAGATCGCTGCGTACCGACTTAAAGTCTTCCAACAAATTTGTAACCGACGCCCCAATGGATGGGCCATTGCTTCCTGTTTCTTGCAAAAATTCGCAAACCATTCGTTGGCAATCTTGATTCGAGTCGTCGCCACTGCCAAACAAAAGTTTTAACGCGCCAGTTAGACTTTTTGCCCCGCTGCCACGGAAAGCCTGCTCTCCCAACTGTAAGGTTACAATCAATCGCTGCAACATTGCAACAGCCATACTACAGCAATTGATGTCGCATAGTGCGACGTATAGGTAGTCTCGCATTTTCTCAAAGATGGACACCCAAGCGTTTGCATTGTCATCTAAATTTGCAGTAGAGACAGCACTCGCAAGCACTTGTGCGTCTTCAACTTCTAAATTATCTGCTTGGTTCTCCAGGATTCTGTTACAAATCTGCTGTGCAACACCTGCTCCATCCCACAGAAGCGGTAAACTATACAGCGGAATCCCACTTCCACCATTGCCGTGGCTACTAGAAAGCCTTAGATCTCCTACTTTTCCCATTTCCGCCTCACCGACGGCTTGCTCATCATCCATCATTTCATTTGTTACTGGCGGAGACAATAACAGCAATCGATCTTCCTCTGGAATAGTCAAAAGCACGTCGACAAACACTTTCAACACAGAAGGGTGGGTCTTGAGAACACTGGCTAAATGTGATAAGCCGGCTTTCTGGACACCGATATAAGTTTTTGTCGTGAATAATTTCGTCAGCACTTTCATTGGTGCCTCGTGCCTTTCATCTGTTACCGGAAACATTCCAAGTAATATACTAGCAAGGACGACTAACTGTGCTTGCACTTCCCACCAAGTATCTTCGTCAGCCATGGATTGAAAGCGTGCAAATAAATTACTAATTTCGTCCGGGCAATAAGGTGCAATCAGACACAGAACTGAAAGTGCCGCAGCACGCAAAGATGGCGAAGGCATGCCGACCGCAATTGAGCAGTAGTACGTATACAAATCCAATAATTCCTGGTTTTGCAAATTTGCCCCTTCTAAAGTTGAAAATGCTGTCAAACAATATAGGAATGTCCGCTGATCGTCGACAAGCTCTTGGACGGTTTTAATCATTGCCTTGTGCTGCTCAATCGATGGGATGCAGAATCCATACGCAATCGATAACAGTGCAGAACGTTTATTGCCGCTGTTTCTTAGCATAGGTACAAAGTGTGGCAGCGTGAAATTTGTGAAATACATTTGTACTGTTTCTTGATTTTGTTTACCCCTGCCATCCTGATCCAGTCCTTCCGCATACTCCATGGCAGCAATTGCCAGGCTGTTGAAGCAGCGCGCTGCTACTTCGAACTGTATTGAGGATGCTGAGCAACTTTTCAACGCGGCGTTCATGAAAGTAGACAGCTTCAGGAAATTCCTTGGGCTAGAAACAGAAGCAGGAGCCAAAAGAGCCGCTCTCGATTCCACTTCTTCATAAACCCTCGCAGCAATTTCTCCGTCAATGTTGGCAACATTGGCTTCGAAACTTGAGGCGTCGTTGCTCAAACTTTCTTCCATCGCTTGGCTACCCTCGGTACCAGCTCTGCACGCTTCGTTCAAGAGTTCGGCAACGGTTGGGCCTTGTTGAGTCTCGTCAGTCAAATTTGTACTGCCACGGAGGTTAGATTCACTACCACCCGTAACTTTATTGTCACCGAAAGAGCCCATGGAATTGTTTGGGTTGAACTCCTTCGCACCCAGCTCTTTGCTTGCTCTTAACCCAGCAACGTTGCGATCTATGGCACGTACTTGCACTTGTTTTACAGTTATCGAGGTGATCTTTTGCTCCGCCCCTACTGGTCTGGTGGGTCCTCTCATGATTTTTGACATTGAGCGACTGGGGCTAGACTGTTGCTTGCTTGGTTGGAATCGTTCAGGATCCTCTTTGCGTTCGTCTCTCAAACTCTGCTCGTGCTGCTCAAGCCGTTGTCGAAGCATTTCCTCCTGAACTTTCGTATCCGTTACATCCGTCATTTGTGGTTCCTTCAACTTTTGCTTGATAGCCAACGATGCGGTTTCCTTTGCAAACGGTGGCATTCGTTGTGGAGGTTTCCTCGCAGGTGGCTGCTGTACTTTTCTCTGCGTGAGCAACGTATATAAACGGTTGATAAACTGAACTGTAGATCTTTTGTCGTAATGGATCATGTAATTAATTTCTTCATCGGTATACTGAATCTGCGCCTTCAAGAAGAACTTGCACAGTTGATGCCAGTTATCTTTTCGCTTGACAATGTTGCAACCGTTGTCGTAAGAATGCATGTGTATGCTGCTGTCATATCTGGACAATATCTCGGCTATTAGAAAACCATTCGCGAAATCACGAGAGACGTTTTTCACGCTATACGCTAGATCCAGCGACTGTATCCAACGCAATACCTCACGGGACAAGCCGCGCACAGGTTCCTTTGCTCCAGAATTGCCGTGGGACATATTGATCTACCTAGAAATATTTCACGAGATGGCTCTATACGAGTTTTCAAGACAAGACGAAGTGTCTGCGGTGGTCACGGTGACCCTCCGCATCATAGGGCGCGTCGAGCAAAGCCCCCATCATCATCATATATAATGATGATAATAATATAATATAATACTAATAATAATTATAATATTATTATATATATTGTGTATTTTATTTATTATGTGTATAATAAATAATAAATACCATAATAATGAGAAAGAGGAGAGGAAATTGTAATGGTGTATTATCAATGCAATGATTGATAAGGAAAAAAAATGAACAGCTGCAATAGTTGGCCATTGTCCTTCGTGTTACGGCCACTCCAACAGAAGAGGAAGGATAAAACGGTCATCGTTTGAATTGTTGTACTTGCACCAAAACTTCCGTACAGTCCTGATAGGCAACACTTAAAGGACGGTTGCCCCTGCAGCCCTGCAGTGTACCTCATTTCTAATAGGGCTCCCGGATTGAAGATAGTATGGAATCATCGTAGTAAATTACCCTTGATGTATTTAGCGTCGCGGACAAATAATAGGCAACGCATCCCCTTCCACAGTAATGGAAACGAGGTGCAAGTATAAAAATATCATCAATATGAGGACTATAGACTCATAACTACTGTGACTGAGTAATAGTACGCTAATAGTAGCAGCATGTACCAATAAAAATTGTGTTGAAGAAGATAGCATACGTAAAAAAGTAATTTATTCACATCTTCCAGCAGACTAGTTCTTATAAACGACCTACTCTGTAAGCACGAGCTTTCGCTGCGTCGTTCATGTTATGCATCCCTTCCTTCTTGTACAAATATTTCTTATATTTTTCACCCGCCGTAAGAGGTGCCGCTTTTCCTTTTTTCCCGGCCTTCGCCATAAGTGCCCTGTACTCTTTCAAGTCTGCTGCAGTGGGAATTCCTCGCCAGGTGATATCAAGTCTATCCCCAAATTTTGCAGTATCCCACTCTTTAGGGTAGCCTCTACCATCCAAGTGCCCTTTATAATTTTGATCTGTTACTATTCCTACCAATTCATCAGCCAATTTCCAACGGCTTCCAGGTGCCCCAGGCACAATGCTTTCCAGAGGTGGTTGCACCCCCCTTAGCGCATCTCTTCTTAGAGCTTCTGTCGCACCATCCCAATCCGTCAGCTTGAGTGGATCCGGCTTTTGCGCCCCCCAACTCTTATAATGTTGGTACTGACGATAATTTTCCTGATACTTTAAGATTTTTTGCTTCACACCATGGTTCCATTTGTAAACATGGCCCTTTGGTGGTTTGATTCTTTCTTTAAACAAATTTGGATTTAAAGCTTGGTCGGGGTATTTCACGTGGTCCCCAAGACCTTCAATGATTTTTTTCTCATTTCCACGCCCAAGCAAACGATTACGGGTCGCCGCATCATTATCAAACGTTTTAGGTTGTTGAGCTTCCCATTCAGCATGTTTTTTCATCGATTCAATGTACTCCAATTCCTTCTTGTCCGTGATAATATTCCCATTTTTTTTTCCATACATACAACAACTTGATTGAAAGAGACGGCGGCGACGGCCACAAATTTTGCACGGCATGTCGTCTACAATTTGTTTCGCCTTCTTGGAGTTTTTTCCAGAAGCCGATTTCTTCAACTTATCCAGCCCGCCAACATCGAGTTGTTTAGCCAGGGATGGTTTTTTCTTCGACAATAGGGTTTTAGCTCTTCGCGCAAGACTATTAAAGCCGCCTAGCATTAGCGTCTCGACAGCAACAGTTCCAACGATCCGCCCAATCGCACCAAATCCTTTGTTCAAATTTTGCAGAGTGCAGCCATCGGCTTGTTTCTTGCATTTGACGAAGTTTGGACCGATCAATTTAATTTGATCCCAAATGTAAGGCAAAGTAAATAGCAAGTTGACCATTGTCATCGCAATCGCAGGAATGCCTGCCGCCGCCATCACCACGCCGACAATGGTAAAAACTACAATCATACCAACCATCATAAACAGCATTTTCCAAAGAACATTTTTCTTGTACAAGGTTACAAAAAAATTCAAGAATGACTTCATAACCTTCAACAATTCCTTGAAGACGACTTTAACAGTGTGAAGCTTTAAGCCGTCCTTCAACAGCTTTCCAAGTTCCTCTTGAAAGTTTTCAAACTGCTCAAATACAGGCTCGAAAGATTCTTTGGCGTCTGACAAAAAGCTTCTTCCTGCCTCTTTCACACTTGAATCTTTGAACAAATCCGGCAAGCCAAACAGCAGGCCCACCAAAAGCCCTTCGACAGCACCGTGAAATCGCGCTCTCGCACGGTCTGACGGGGTACCTTTCTTTTGATAGCTTTCCATGTCGTAATTTGGGAAACCAGTCACATGCTTAGTCACAACTTCGTCGTTCTCTTCGCCTGGCACAGCGACACGCCCTGGAGTAAATCTAGACTTGAAGGTTATGGATCCTCCTCTACATACTTGCCCCTTCGAACTCTTTTTAATCAATGCATTTTCGGGGCAGACCTTCGCGTTGTACCGGAAATCAGTTGTGGTGTCCCTATTTTTACCGGCTGTAAAGTGGTTGGTATGCCCAATTTGCTCATATCCAATCACATCGTCATCAAAAGCTTTGATCGAAAAGCTAGTGTCAGGTCGGACGTTTCTGAACGTGTAAACCCTGTCAGCCTCCTTTGAGAAGTTAATCTTGTGTGTGTTGTCGTGGACCATGGAAACCTGAGCTACCCTTGTGCCTTTCTTTTCGTTTCCGACTGCCACCTCAAACATCAAGTCAGATTTGCCCCCGAAGAGGTCCATATCTCGCGTTGTTTCCGCCTTTTCAAAGTAAACTTTCAAAGTACCCACAGAATTTGTTTCGCCGGAGCTCTCGGACACCTTCTTTCTTACGACTTTCCCGACACAGCACTGAATGTACTTGTTCCCTGGGCACAGTCCAGTCCGAGTTTCGGACGAACACGTAAGTGCGCTTTCGTCACTGACGTCGATACATTGTCCATTCGCCTTTTCGCATTTACTTTCGTGGTGTTCTTTGTGATGCGTTGCATGTACAAAGTGAGATGCAGGCACAGCTTTATGCGCTAGCTTATGCAACTTATGGCCAATGTTTTCTACAGCGTGTGTAGTTTTGGATGACTCGTACGTTTCCAAAAGCACGTCAACGTGCCTCCGCGACAACACATCGAGGTTACTTGCAATGGCTTTCTCAAACAACGGGCCATTAACAACTTCTAAAATATCATTCGGATCGAAGTTTTCGCTGAATATATCCATGTTATCCTGCACCAACGAGACCGCTTTACTAAGTTGGTGTACGGTGGTGAACTGCGCTTTCGAGTTCAGAGTATGATCTATTTGCGTCTTAATCGATATGCACTCTGACGTGCACAACAGCAAAAGTAAACATGCCCCGAAAACCCGTTGCCGTGTATCTAGCTTCATCTTTCCCACCTATAATCGAACGATTAGTCCCGTCGTCTCTGGGCTCTGAATTTTGGGTTGATGTGAGGTGTGTCCGGCTACTACTGCTGGAATGTCAAGTCAACCGCGTTAGGCAAATCCCCTCTTTTTTCTCTTGTGACGAAACACGGATCCGTCCACCTCTTTTATAGTGTACGAAGTGCATACTAAAATCATGTCCTATATAACATGAGGTTCGTCGTAGTTGTATTCCTATGGTAGCATTCCCTCACTGCCGAGGCGTCTCAAACTCTCTTCCTCGAGGTGATGATAGGCAGCGATTGATACAGCTTGGCATATACTTGGGGTGCCATCCAGGATCCAGGAGGCGAAGTGATAGACAGCGAATGATACGGTATGGCATACTTGGGGTGAACCCATGTGGGCATCTTGGACACTATCCATCACAACATGGTCGACTGCTTTTATCCTTAATTGCAAATCAAATTCTTCTAAAGATAGCAATGCTAGTTAATTATACGGAAAGTATGAATCACGAATGTCTCCTCGGTAAAAATAAGGAAAAATACAACAGTAAAAATTCCAATAAAAATCAACCGTAAGATCTAATTGTACTACTAATGAACTAATATGACTACAACGAAGAAGGATAATATATTTTTTATCATTATAATATTATGTTATTCATTATTATATCTTCTAATTATCACCATATTATATCATCATTTCAATCCCAATCATCATTTATTTTTCCCATTGTTGTTGATGTTATGTTGTTGGTTACATTTAGTAGTATTTTTTCTTTTTTTTCTTCTTTATTATGTCATCTTCTTTATTAGTAGTACGTACGTAGTAGAATCGCTCCTGCAGCCATCTCCGGTGCAGCCTAGGTCGAATCATACAGCTTTACTTCCACCACCTTGCACCCTGGATCGCATTTAAATTTCTTCATACTAGAGTTACGGCGACACCACTTTGCGGTCATATTCTAGAGATCGCTTTACCCTGTACCGATTCTATGATTTTTGAGGCATAAGATTACTGTAGGGTTTGAGATCTGATTCACTTTGTACATGGAAATATAGCCACTGCAGCGGGAAATATCAAAATGCCTTCCAACCAAGTAAATGGTACTAACGTAAATGATTCCGAAACAAAATCAATTGATGCGAAAAAACCAATTAAATTGTTGCGCGGGGCTTTGAGAAGGAACGAACTCTTCTCCTCACTATATTTAGAAATCGATGACGATGAAAGATCTCGTAACACAGAACATAGTTTGGTGAGCTCATTTGAGCGTTATGAAGCCAAAGCTGGCGAGTCCTTATGCGTACAAGGCAAGGAAAACAACTACTTTTTCGTGGTCGAAAATGGCCATATGGATGTCTTAGTAAAGGAAGACGTCCGTGTACCGACTCGATACGGTATGATTAGTAAAATTAAGGTTAGACGCATTGCATCGCTAGGCATAGGTAATAGTTTCGGGGAGAGGGCAATATTGGAAAACACGAAGTCGGGGATGACCGTACGTGCGACAACTAATTGCACTGTGTGGCGGGTGAAACGTGAAGATGTCTCAAAAGCTTTGTCTGATTGCTCGTCCAAAAATTCTGTTACAAACTCACTTAGTTGGAGAAAAAGGGTATCGAGAGAGGTAAACAAGCACTCATTTTTCCAACATTTACATCAAGAAAATATCAAGGTACGCGTGATAAACTCTTTTTTCCCCGTGAGGTTTAAGGCTGGCGAGACTGTGATACATGAAAATGGTTTAGGCGACAATTTCTACATAATTGACAAGGGTGAGTTGGATATTTACCGAGTCAATTCAGGAAGCGGGAGCAAATTGGTCCATATTCAAACTATTGGACCAGGCGATAGTATTGGAGAGCTGGCAATCAAATTTCCAAATCGTATAAGCGATGTGAAGGTCAAGGCTCGCACGGACGTGTCCTTGTTGGCGATGGAGCGCAGTAAATTTCAAGAGCTTTCTAGAACGGGTGCTCATGTGATGTATTCGCGTTTCAAGAGTTATTCTAGTGCCAAGGATAGTCGTGGCGAGCCCTTGATGACAATCGATGATTTTCTTCAGTGTCAGGAGGATGGAACGTCGGGTACATCGAACAACTACATATCGCCTGAGAACCGGGGTAGCACAAACCATTTGCTAAAGATGCTGTTTCGGGTTGCATCACATCATTCATCGAAGGGAGAGCGGAGGTACATTGACTTCAACTCATACTATCATTTGAACGTTTTAATGCATAAGTCTAATTCGGAATATGAAATTGCTTTTAAAATCATGGACTATGATAACAACGGTAGGATTAATCGGGAGGAACTGGAATTGCTCTTGTCAACCATCTTACGCTCAAGGAACATGCCGGCCGATAAGCTGCGAGTAAAGCAATTGGTTGATAATACCGTCCCAGATAATGTTTGGCAAGGCCGTGGGTATCTGACTTATGAAGACTTTTGTAAGTTGATCCGTACGCAGCAAGTCCCTTATTTGATAAATGAAATGTGTTCAAGTATCCGTGACGAAGCAGACTCATGGCATTGGCAAATTAATGTAAATGGTGCAGGAGATAAGCCTTCATCGTACCATGAGCAACTCAAAAGTGACATGGAGACAAATAAAGTTCGCAAAGCGACAGTCCGAAGATTACTGCTGCATGCCATTGATTTCGTTTCCGCTGCGCTCGCAGGCATCGTTGGTGGATTATTTTTAAACCCATTTTCCATAGGCACAAAAAGCTTAAGTTCTTTGCAAGGCGAGGCGTTTAGGAGCTTTGTTGATTATCCTAAATGTTTTGGCAACATGTTTTCTTACTCAATGCGCTCCGGCTTCGTTCGTGGCACTCAGTTTAGCTTGTTTGCTTACGCTAGCAGCACATGGGGAGACGAGACATCAGTTAAAAAATACGCAGGGACTTTTGCAGTTTGCTGTGTCGGTGGTGCTGGTGCAGATGTGCTCGTTCGCCCAACATCTTATTTACGACCTAGTGGTCCTGGTGGTAGAGTAGCTTTATTGTCTGTTGGACCGCGGTGGGCTTTGCATTTTGCCTGCTTTGATGCATTGAAAGAGATAAGTGGATACAATATTATAGCAAGTGAAGGCGATGACGGGACAACGAGAAATAATGGCTTTGAAAAACTAGGATTGTTAGGGTTATGCGGCATTGGTGCAAGTGTTGCTGGTACCGGTATGACTTATCCGCTAGTTTCGGTATTGAGTGGCGGCAGTATGCAGTATAAGCACTTTACAGCAGCTATCTTACGAACTTCCCCTGTTGTTACCTCGACACTAGTTGGTATTACTATGCTATCGGATTACTTCCAGCGTTCATGGGTTCAAAGGAAGAAGAAGCGGAGAAACTTGGCTTATTGATACACACACTACAATAATTTTAATTAAATACACTCTTGTACACTTTAATTCAAAATATTTTTTAGATTACTAAGAGACTAACCGCTCTACCAAGAGTGACCGCATACAAAAATTTCCACATGCAAACATATTCGCAAAAACATATATATTTAATTCTTATACAGACAACTGCAACCCTGATTTCGGCTGCCAACATTTTCAATATCGTAAGATATCATAAGACACTTCATCTCGTTATAAATCACCAATAGACATGTTCTGACCACATGTTTGAAAATCTCTTCGAATCGATTTTTATGTTTTACAATTGTAGCAAACAGAAGCATCTTACACAGCTTTCCTTGTTGAAACGGTAACTTGTATTGAAGAAACAGAGCGGACAAAAACAGCAAACATTTATTTACGTGCTGGGCTGCGCAGCTCACACTATCAAAGTTGGCTGCAACATATAGAAGAACTTTAAATATTTGTTTGAACACAAGAATTTCTGTTGTATATGCAGGCTTCTTATATAAAATAAGCACCTCATTTATGATATCTTGTGTAGAATGGTTGGCGCTAAATTCATTTCTACCATACTTAAGCACATGTAAATGCAAGCACGCCACCTCCTTCTCACTCATCCCCTTAACTTTTTTCCTTCTTTTCCTACTCTTGCCTAGACCACCATCATGGTTGCCTATTCGGGCACTCTTTACTTGACGTTGTCTTTTTACCATTTTTGGCTTATCGACCAGAAACAGTGCTAACGTCGTGAACTGGATTACTTTCTCGATTGGAGACCATTGTGTAGCCGTAGTTGGAGTTGCACGCGATACCACGTATGGAAGAACTTCACCGGCTCCTCCTATACAGTACTACTATTATCTGATACTACTACTCTGAATCGTCGCTGTGGTGTGATGATGCACGTGAATAATAATAATAGTTCAATAATAATAAATAATAGTAGTAAAAATATTATGTAACTTTTTTTTTCAATATCCAATGTAGTGTTCTGTGTTGTTTTTTTTTTTTTTTCTTCTTCGCGTACTAAAACTTCATCATCATAAAATGGCTGCTGCAATAACTAGCACTACTATTGAAAAAATCAATCATAAAAAATACACCGCGCAGAGTACAAAAAAAAAAAGAAGAAGAGAGAATTGATAAGGAGACAATAGTAACAATAGTTATTTATGGTAAATTGCAGTGTGAACAAAATCATAGTCATCCTCCTCGGCTTTGCTTGTTTTCCCACGTCGTTTTTTTACATTGTCCTCCATTGTTGTAAGATTCGGAAGAAGATTCCATCCAGTGGGACAGCAATGAAAACTGAATAACACAGCAGACTATGGGATTGTGAAAGTGAAACATTCAGCATACCAGTTCTATGTACCCACACCTGGCACGCGACACGTATTTTAGACTACAGAGAATCATACCCAATTTTCCACAAGAGAGCCAAGACCCATGCACACGCTTAATCCATGTTTGGCGCTTCAATCATTTCATCCTAGAAGTTCGTAGTGCTAGTTCTAGAGTAGATAGAAGAAGACACACCTACACTCAGACCACAGACCATGCTAGCTGCGCTGTAGCATATATTCTATGTTCCTATATAGTATATATACTCTAAAGGTACTCAGGAGATTGCGCTTGAGTATATTCTATCTTCCTATATAGTCTATATACTATAAAGGTAGTTAGCAGATTACGCTACTAGCTAATCTACTCACTATTTATTATTCGATTTATTATTTTTTTTTATCTCATACAACAAGGGTGGGAATCGAAGAAGAAAAATAAATAGCTCCTGCGTTTGCTAGTAGTAGTGTTAGTGTGTGCCTAAAAGCAAATGAAGTATACAAATATATTACAGAGGAGCAGTAGTAGTAGTAGTAGTATAAATATATTGGAGCATCACAAAAATATGCCGTTCGAGTGAGCTACATCCGGACAATCAGATCTTAACATGATTGCATTCCCGGAGTAAAATAAGTAGCTACCCCTTAGGCGAAAACGACTTTATCGTTAAGAGCTAATCACAATGTAATCACAGCGCCTATTTTACCACGCAACTGTGTTGTTCAAATACAAACCCAGCTTGTTGCGCAAGGCAAGGATGATACTATTGTTTTGTGCTCAGTCCAACTTTTCATCGATCCAAGTCAGTATGGCTTCCCCATATTGAAACGCATCCTCTCTTTTCAAAAACGTCGTTTCCAGATAGTTTATGACAACCTGGTCGCCCTCGTTCAGTGCATCAAAACAAAACACATGCGATATTTCGCTTTCTGATAACCTTTTAACACAGTCTATCTTATTATTCACAACTAATATAGGAAAGTGCCTATCGTTTGGTGGTAATTGATTCAAAACTTTGAAAAACTCTATACTTGACTCCGTAACCTGCGTCCTATTGCTGCCATCAACGACATATATCAAGGCAAAACAATCTTTCGAGTAGCAATTCCACATTGGCATCATCGGCGATCCAACCTCTCGTATACGTACCTCTCGCTTCTTCTTTTTCTTATATTTTGAATTGTTTAAACGGAGAAAGTCAATCTCGACCCCAACGGTTGACTGGCTTTGTATTGATATTGCCTCGTCTCTATCTTTAGTATTTGATGTTAATTTCCGCAAGTATCGCAAAATATGGGACTTTCCAACACTTCCGCATCCCAAAATTAAGACATCGCAGTTTCGTGCACCCCTTTCCATTTTTGTTGCGCACGAACACTTTGATGAATTGCAATAAGGCAAGGATGGACGAACTACGCTGCATCAAAAAAAATTTCTTCTTTCTTCTCCTCTTCTTCTCCCCCCAAAACAACATCACAACAATAACAATAATAATAATAATAATAATAATAATGGATGATGTGATGAAGCAGGAGGAGGTGGAGAAGAAATATATATATAATTAATCATCATACTGTGTGTAATGTTATTTTTAATAACTGTCTTCATTTGATTCATAACAATGTATTATTTAATGGATATGTATGGTTTAGTGATAGGAAGTATATTTAGTACAATATTGATATTTGCCGAGGGTAAAGGTGAGTATGAGAGGATAGTAGTAGTAAGTAGCACTAGTAGATTGATGATGGGATGATGATTGAAAAAAAAGTGAACGTTGTTGCTTTGTGTTTTTTTTTGTCATAATAAATAATATAAAATGTAATAATAAATATAAAAATAAAATAAATAATAATAATAATAATAATGAAAATATTTTTTTTTTTTATTATTTGTTTATATTGTTGGCCATTATTATTTTATTTTATTATTACTACTATTTACTACAACCACAAAAGAGGGTATCATTTTTTAGTAATGATGATGATGATGATTGATAATGATGATACGGTATTAGTAGAGATGATAGATTTATTCTTCAGCCGATCAAGATCATCAGTACAAGCACCTTTTCTTCGAAATCTTTTGTCGTTCTTTCAACACATCTCCGTAAAGACGACCTCTAAAAGGAAGGATAATATGTCAAAATGCGATGATAATGCACCGCTGAATCCCGACAAGAACTCAAAAGCGGTTCCGCTGAGCAGGAGAACTTCATACTACGACGCGGATGAGGACAAGTATTATTTGCACGAGTCGGGGAAAGAGGATCCCGGTTTTTCTTCCTTACACAGTTTGAATGGAGCTTTGCGAGGAAAAACTTTGACCATCGAAAGGCTCGAGAAGGAGATAAACGAGGCAAACGAAAAGATTAATATGCTAGAGCAGGAAAAGCGTAATGACGTGTACAAGGTCAAACAATTATTGATGGAGAAAACCAGCAAGCAAAATAGCTTCATAGAAACTATGCAACAAAACCATAAGCGCGACATCAAAGTAATGAAGGAAAAGTTGGCAAAGCAAATTAAAATAGGAAGCAAGCTAAGTCAGAGCAACAATATGCTATCCGATGAAAATACGCTGCTAAAGCAACAGTTTGATACAATTCACAAGGAACATGCGAGAGCAATAGGGGACAAAGATGGTCTTATGCATCAGATACAAGTCTTGTCGGGTAGACTATCCAAGAGTCATACAATCGTAGATGCTAAGAACAGGCGCGTACAGGAGCTGGAGCAAGCTGTAATTCGTCTTGGGAGTCGAATGGAACTTCTGAGTAAGGAAAACAAGAGGCTGAATGATATAAATGATAGAGAGCAGTCAGATCGAGATGAGCTATTGCGTGAAAGGGGCTCGCAACTGAGCACTATAACAGCCTTGTTGGAAACTCGGACGAGCGAGTTAGGAGCTGTTGAATATGAAAAGGCGCAGGTTGAAGCGCTTGTAGACGCGCTTCGCGCAGAAATACAGCAGTACAGGTGCTTAGAAGAGGATAAAAAAAACTCTAAAGAAGGTGCAATGAATGCCATAGATGCCGCCGTAGAGCATATGAAAAAGCAATTAGAGGCATCCAATAAACGGAACCAGAGTTTAGAGAGTAAGAATGCCGACTTGGAAAAACGTCTGAATGAAGAAACGGATAAATTCAGAGGCCTTAAAGATGCTTTCTTGAAGGCAGAAGAAGGAGTCCGTAGGATACAGGATAACCACGAAAGTGTGCAACGAAGACTGGAGAATGAAATAGTCCGGAATGCGGAATTGGAGGGTCGCTTGAGGGAGCTCCGGAATGAGAATGGCAGTGCTGAGAACTATCGCGAGCAGCTTCGCCAGGAGCAAATCTCTAAGGAGCATGTACAGACTGAACTTAACGATCGGAACGCAGAAGTTCAGAAATTAGAGCTTACTGTAAAGAACTTGAATTTAGAGATAAAACAGCTAAATGGACAATTACGCCAGGAGGAGTCGAAATTTACAAAGGAGTTGCAGCAAGAAAAGGTACATGAGATGGAGTTGGAGCAGGCAATGAAGGAGAAGGCAAAAGTGGCTCAGGAGCATGCAAAGCACCACTTTACAGCAACAGCGAAAATATGCCGTCGTTTGTATGCATTGAGAACAAAACAAAAAAAGATGGAAGTTTTTTTTAAGTGGCTATCTAAAGATCATCGGGAGTTGAGAAACGCATTGACTGAACAGCGCAATCTGGTGAAGCAATTGAATAGAAAGCTGAAATCCGGGAAAAACGAGGTGGATATTTTAAAGCATAGTATTGACGTTTTAAAATTGGAGCAAGAACATGAAATTGAGGAATTAAAAAAGAATAGCCCCGAAAAAGATGTTAGTCCCGCCCCTGTGCAAAAAAGACAAAAAGTAACAGCACCAGTGGAAGTAGAAGACGTTGATCGATCCCAATCCACATTTGGCGTACAAACTCAAACAGAGCAACTACCAAGTATTGAAGCTGGGGAAGAAGAACTTGCTGTGGAGGCAGACGAAGTTCAATCTGTTGGCGAATCAGCATCACCTAACATTTCTTTGCGTAGTTACAATGACAAGACTTTTAATTTCTCCCAGTTAATTGATGAAGGCGAACAAAGTGGTTCTGAAGACGAAGGCCCCCGTCCCATCGTTGTAAAAAAATGGAAAAAAATGCAGATGCCATCAGGTGATGCAGAAGGCTTTTTACAATCATTTATTAATAGAGCAAATGCTCTTCGCGACGAAGCGGCAGTAGGCAGCTCACCAGGAATTCTTAGGAATACACAACAACTAATTACTGATGTAGCGGAGCGTATAGCAATAGAAACCTACGACACAGGCGAATATCTATATGACATTTCTATTGAGATGCAACCTACAATAGCAGAGGCGTACCGACTTCGCTTGGCAAATTCCAACTCCAGTAAAATAGCAGAGATTAAAGGGAAGGCGGCTGCCGTCTCGTCCGTCGCTAGGACTCGCATACGAGCAGCTTTGCATTTGTCTCGAGATGGCATGCTATCGTGGTTACTGACTATATTTAGCAATGCTATAAAATTACTCATAGAACTGCAAACGCCCGGTCAAGTGTTGGAAGATCAAATTGGCGATGGGGATGCAGTTGCGAAAGAAAGGAAACAAATTTCCAATCTGTTAGTAGCACAATCTAGCGAGGAGCTCATTCGAATATGTAGCGAGCAGTGGACGAAGCGCCGATGGCCACATACAGACCCAAATGCAAACTTACTGGAGGAGGTTCGGGCTGATGTTCAGGTTGCCGCAGAAGAGGAATATTGGCGCAGGTATGTTGAAACCGTAAGTGGACATCGCCTTGCTGGCAATGAGCTTGAGCGCCAGGATTTTCTAGAGGTTGAAGAACCACGGGCTAATATTGACTTTTGGTCATACTTGGACCCTTTACCACAGCATGTAGATTTGGCATTGATCGAGCGCCACATATGGTCGCTTGTTTGTTTAGTCAACCAGCAGCAAGTTACAGAAACACTTGGCGAAATTCGCCTACGCAGGTATGATATCCATCGGAAGCTCTTAGACACGGCACTGTACGCAGCTATTTTGAGATTTGTCGGCCATGGACGTGGTATAAAAGAAACTGCGGTCGCGCCAAAAATAATTGGAGTACCTAGCCCAGAAAAAAAATGGATGAAACGCCGGGCACGAGAGCGTAACCAAAGACCAGGGGAAAATAGAGATCCGCCATTCGTTAGTGCAACCCGGAGAAATACGGTTATTGGAGAAGACAAGGGTGCAATAAGTACAAGAATTAAGCCTTTTATGGATGGTGGCTCGCCAGTAAAACCTCTAAAGGGCGCTGGTAGACAACGGAAGTACGGAAGTAGGCATACTAAAGGTAGCAAGAAATCGTTGAGATCTTTCTCCCGTAAAAAGGCATCTATCGGTATTAGCTTAAATCGCGAATATCGAGGTCGTGGTGGAAAAAGTCCAAGCAGCGGCAGCAAGAAGCTGCAGCGACTGTTGCGCACGAGAGATGACAAAGGTATTGAAAAAATGCTTCGAGGAAGTCGTATTAGAATATTCAACGACGAAGATTAAGATTACAAATGTTTGTTTGTATCTGCCACAGACGCAATCAACAGCCTAGAGTAGAGAAGAAGAAGGAAAAAAGACAATTTGTTGATAAGTTAAAGTGGTGGTGGGTAGAAGAAGATAGGAGAAAACCATACAAGAACACTACATTGTTGTACTGTTTGAATAGTATACTTATAGAATAGGTTAGTATAGGTATAGTATAAAAAAAAGAAGAAAAAAAATGGATGATGATGATGGTAATAATGGGGAAAAGATTTTATTTTTATTTAAAAAAAAAAATAAATAATAATAAAAAATTAATTATTAATAATTAGAATTATTATTATAATAATAATTTATTAAATATAATTATAATAAGATAATAATAATAAAGTAATAAAAAATAAAGAAGAAGTGTAGTAAATAATAATACCGTAAATAAATACGAATACTTTTTTTTTATTATTATTAGTAAAAGAGAAGAAGACGACGCATCATAATAATAATAATAAATGTGCACCTGTAGAAGCAGACGAGCGACGAGGTGTCAGTCGCCAGCACTGCTCCACTTATGTGAACATAATACCTTGTCGCAGCGCATCGTTGCGGACCATCGATGTTAGGAAATGATCAAGAAAATTAAAGCATTCAAGAACAAGCGCCTGGCAAAAAAAACAGGAGATTCTGCTGGCGATAATGAAGAAGAGGACGCTTTGCCTCTCCCACCCCCGCCGCCGCCGAAGGCTAAACAAAGAGTAGAAGGTGACGGCGGTGCATTAGATACAACGGGAAATGGCGAGACTGCAAATGAGGTCGAAAGCTTAAGGTCTAAGGTGACTGAGCTGGAAATAATGAATCGCACTTTGGTGCAGGACATGGAGGACCAAAAGTTGGCTTTTGAGGCAAGACACAATTCTATGATGGCAGTCTTGCACCAGCAAACAGAGGAACACAACTCAAAAAATAGCAGCTTGGGGAATCGGGACCAGAAGGATACATCCCATCAATCTTCAATGACGAATGTACAAAAACCTGAGGAGGTTGGAATAAACGCAAAGTATGAAAGTTTATTATCGGCCCATGAAAAAACACGGGAGGAAGTAAATGATTTGAAGTCGCTATTGCAAGAGTCTAGAGCGCGCTTGGACAAAGTAAACGGTCTGTACGAAGCGTTATTGGAATCGTCGACCACAATGGAAAAAGATTTGTCCGACGAGAGAGATAAATTAAAGAAGCAAACAAAAACTCTTAAAGTTGTAAAACAAGAACGTGATGTAATTACAAACCAGCTAAATAAAATCGAGGCTGATTTCAACGAAACAAAAGCGAACTATCTTGAAAAAAATGAAGAAGCCAACAAGGTAATATTAGAACTGCGTGAAAATGTCGCGACGATAGAGAACGAACTGATGGACAAGAGAGAACGCCTGGTTAGGGCTGAGGAGTCTGCGACGCACATAGCTGATCAATTTAACAAAATGAACGCCGAAATGGATGCACTTAGAAAGTCGGAGGCAGCGGCGAAAGAAATGCACGAAAAAAGCCAAGGCCAAACTAACGCAGCAAAAAAGAAAGCAGCCTCAATTCGCAAAGATATCTCCAAGATATTCCGAGTATGCGAAGCAACTACATTAGATGACATTGTTACGATTGTTAGAGAGCGTCGAGAATTTCAAGTGCAATTAACAATGGCAAAGGCCGAAAAGCGTGCAGCTGAGGATGAATTGGCTTCGTACAAAGATGCTCTCAAGCGGCAATTGATTGAAAATGTAAAACCCGAAAAACGCAGCGTAATGGACAGGATTCGAAAGCGCAGCCCATCCAATACAAAAAACCAAAAGGATGGCGGTGGAAGTTTGCCATCATACACCGTGACAGATTTGCAAAACCTTGCGAATAATCTGATGGAAAAGCTGGATGAAAGAGATGAACGTATGAAACTCAAAGAATTTGAGAAGAGGCAGCTATTTGACCGCATAATTGAATTGGAAACTAGATTGCGAATTTCGCAACAAGGAAGGGATAGCAGGAGTAGCAGTGTGGTGGATGAAGAGGTAGAGGAAGCAGCAGCAACATAGTTTCGTTTCGGGCTTTTGTCGACAAGTTAGGTTTGAGGCATGTACAAATATGGTTCAATATGAGTGAGATAGTTAAAAAAAAAAGTATAACTTAAATGCCAAAATGGTTGTGTAGAAAGCAACAGAATAGGGGATGGTCTATCATGTACGAGCACGAGTTTCTGTTGGACCATAATTTTAATTTTGCCTGCACTCTTACAGCCTTTTGCAGCAGGTTGTTGTTATTTATTATTATTAATTTATTATTATTATATCATCATCACATCTTCTGTAGTACTCATACATATGATTTCAGATTGATGAAATTCTATCACCAGCATCTCCACAAAATTATTTATTGTACTTTTAGATTACATCCATGCATATCCTAGTCCCAAATATTTCCTATGTGAATTGCTAGTAAAATTGGTAGTGTTAAGCGATAAACCCCCGTCTTCATTTATTTGTGTTGAAGGCGAACGTTATGAAAGAAAAAAGGCAGCTGCATATTATGCAACTTTCAATACTAGCTATTAATAATTAATAATTATATTTATATTATATTATGAGGAGTAGTAGTCCACCAATAATATTTTTTATTTTTTTGTCATCACAATATTATTATTATTACACACATCATATACTACATTAATTAATTACGGTGCTACAATGAAATATATGCAGTGGCAACCACACCATGCTTGGGCGCCTCCATGTTCCGTCACACTTGAAGCGCCAACCAATTCTCTTCTGACAGTCTATTCATTGTGATCTGAACAACTTCATTCTCATTGGCTGCCTAAAACTTCCATAGAATTATGCTTCTTTCGCCGAAAATAAAGCAAGGGAAGCGTAGGATCAGTGGTTCGCCACGACGGATGGTTCGCCGCGTGAAAGCGTCTTCGAGCAAAAGGGGCAGTGTTAGCATTGATGAGAATGGTTATGTGGAGTCAGCTACATCCCCTTTGAAAGTGAGCAGAACGTCAGGTGTTTCCACGAACAAATCATCAATGTCACACCCGTTGCGCGTGGCTAGTTCAAATCCTATAAGTGATGCGGACGATAAAGTTATTGGGAAATGCTCCAACAATAACAAGCTGCCGAAAAGTACCAGCTTGTCTCTCTTCAAGTCGTTGTTTCAAAAAACTGCTGCGAACCAACGAATTCGTAGGACTCATGCAAATATACGCACAGCAGAATCTAATGCTTTAAGCAAAGGAAACGAGGAACCGAATAGAAGGACTGCGCACGAAGAAGACATGATGGATGTCGATGAAGACGATAGGAACACACTGGAGACAAAACAGGTGGCAAAGCAAAATAATGCTTCAAGGCGCACCAGGAAATGCGCCAAAGCGGCACCTTCAGTTTTACACTTTGGAAAGAGTAATCCATGGAGAAAATCTGATTTTGTCGTCGGCAGAGCATTAGGAAAGGGTAAATATGGCATGGTATATCTGGCAAGGCAGCGTCGTACGCTGGACACAACAAATTCTGGAGACGGGTTTAAGGTTGGGAGTGGCGATGAATATGGTGAAAAGCAACGCCAGCAGTCGCGAACAAATGTGGCGCTAAAAGTATTATTCAAATCTAGCATAATCAAGGGCGGACCCTTGGCACTTTTCCATTTGCGCCGTGAGGTAGAAATTCAGTCTCGATTGATACACCCAAATGTGTGTCGACTGTTTGGCTTTTTTGTAGATGAAACACACGCGTACTTGACTCTTGAGTACTGTTCAAACGGCATGTTATACAAACTGTTGCGCGAGAAGAAGCATTTTAGCGAAGAGCGTACAGTCCGCTACGCTATCGACATAGCTCGTGCGTTGGCATATTGCCATGAGCGACATGTAATTCATCGTGATATAAAGCTAGAAAATTTGCTTATCGATGAGAACGGTTCGATCAAATTGGCTGACTTTGGCTGGTCAGTACACGTACCACCGACTGCTCCTCCTGAGGAGCTCCGACGAACGACTTTATGTGGCACTCCTGAGTATCTCTCTCCAGAAATTGTTGCAGGGACTCCACACAACAAGGCGACCGACATATGGAGCTTTGGTGTATTAATATACGAATTTTTGCATGGAAAAACACCATTTGTTGAACCTGATGAGGAAAAAATGTTCGACCGTATTTTGACCTGCGACATTCGATGGAACGAAAATCCCCGTATAGCCTTATCTTCTAGCGCGACTAAGTTCATAAAGAAGTTATTACAAGTGGACATGGAGAAGCGATTGAGCGCAAAAAACGTCGTGATTGCTCTGGAAAGATGGGTTTTGATGAGAAGGGGGGGGAAGTGAGATGAGGACATGGAACTTTTAGTGGGGAGATAAGGAGAGTATTCGTGTGGATAAACTGATTTCCAATATGCCAAACCAGAGCGGTGATCGCGCCGAATGTAAGGTGTAAGGTGATAATTGTAGAGCGCAGTAAACCTAATTTTTTATAATAGTTGCACTAAAACTTATCCTTTCAGTAGACGACTACGAAATGGTTGTGACCAACCACGAAGTACAGTTCATAACACTGTAACAATACGCTCTTAGGAACAACTGAACACAAATTTATCCCGTTTCTAACCTCCTTCATCCAACAAAAAGTAGCACGAATTTAGTAGTAGAGGTGTGAAAAAGTTGGTTCTTAGACTACCATATATACCTATGAACACACAAACCCCTTAATTTGACGAGACCTACGATGTGTGTAGCATTTAAAAAAATAAGAAATTAAGTGACCGAGACGGGATCTATTTTGGCAATTGTGATATTATATATGTTAGAGTGTTGTAAGTATATTGAACCCTTTGCTAGGGTAAGACATGCTTGGTAGTATACTCACTTGAACCCGCAACCCCCAGATCCGAAGTCTGATACGCTAACCGTTGCGCCACACGGTCCTCCAAGGAGCCCGAGACTTTGTGTAGACTGATGCGTCCTATTAAATGAAATGGAGAAAATTTGATATATATATCTGTACATATAGTTCCAGTGCGGGTTGTTTGCGACCTAGGAGCGAAAATGTCCAAGACTACGAATCTCCTTCGTTCCTTCGTCGTTTTCCTCGTCTTAGGCATGTTGGAAAACTTAGTGTACTGGGCTTCCTAGTAGATATTCTGCAGGTACCACCATTGTAGACCAGTTGTGTTGCGTATTATTATTATGATGACTTTTTTGTTACTACAGGTATTGTAACACTATTATTATTATTATTAGTTATATAATATCACTACACCACTACTACTACTACATCATCATTGTCACAACTCATAATGCGACATCGACACGACACATCCATCTCGCGACGAGCTCGTGCCTAGACGCTAATGTTTACTGAATTACATCCGATGGATCCCCCAGAAGAGAGTAAGTTGGATTTTGGAATCAAGAATGAAGATGTCCTTTCTCGCAGGGATCGTTTGAATAAGACGACAGGGATTATCGTTCCCTATTCCATGACACGCTCGGGGCAGCATGAAGAAGCCTCTAAACGAAAAAAACGTAGATATAGACCTCCACTGTTTACCTGCGATGGAATTCATTTCTTTTCGAGTAAAAAGTTGGTTGTTTTGTACGAGACTCACAAAGAGAACAATTTGGTATTGTCAAAATTAGTCCGAAAGGTTGAGCATCAGTTGACCGAAAGGGACCGATTTACTTTCAAGCAGGTCCAAGATTCTTACGACGAACGAACGAACAAATTAGCCAAGTTGATCCGAGAAGCCCAAGACGAGAGGAACAAGCTAAAATGCAAATGCCCCCAGACCCTTGAAAGCCGAATACGCCACGCAAAATCCAAGTTGCGTCGAGATAATATGAAGAAAGCGAGGCTGGCTGGCCGGGAACCTTATTTGCATGAAGAGTGGATGAAGATCCAACGGAAGCAAGATCTGAGGGACGAAAAGAGGAACGCAGATGCGATAAATGGGAGCGAAGCAGACTCAGACATAGACAACGATCCTGTTCTGCGAACTAGGGACGATGATGAAAAGAAATCTTTTGCGCATCCTTGGTTCAACGAGATTTCGCTTGGGGAAATCAGTCGGCTGCGACTCGAGTACTTGATGTTTATGTTGGCGTATGATGACGTTACTGACCACTCCATCGACATGGAAATGGCAAGGTTGTTGTTGGAACAACGAATAAAGCAAGAAGAGCAAGCCAAGGAAGAGGCATTGAAAGCGTTTGGAGCTGGTGGCACCGAGATGGAGGATCCTGCGAAAGCATCATCATCAGAAGAGTCAAGCGATGGTACTGATAACGAAACATCTCAAAACCCTTTCGCCGACGATGATTTTTTTTCTGAAAGCAGCGAGAGTGACTTTCTGCCTGATAAGGGGGGATCACATTAACGACTATGTCAGTGGATCGAAAACATTCCAGAAACTTAGCTGTCACAGTGTGAAGCATCATTATGCTAGTGCCATTTTGCTTTACATTTAAGTCTTCGACCCCCACCAATCGTCTATACATTGGCGTATACTTGCCGCTTTTTTCCGGGCATAAAATGTTATGCCCGCCAACGATCACAGAACCATTATGCCAATTAGTAGCATTAATATTTTCATGGCTTACATTTAGTAAAATGTAATCGTAATCACAGTGCACTGCCAAAATCTTTTCATCTTCTTGTATATGAATAAGATTTTCCAAAGGTTCGACTTTGTATCTACTTCTTACAATTGCCCCGTTATCTAAGATGGAAATTTCGTCTCCTTTAAATACTTTTGAGCACCCACTTTTAAAAAGATTGGTTATTATGAATATCGTCGCAAGCCATCGCAATGGCATTTCAACTTCGTAGGCAGACTTAAACTGGCTATACGTTGCTCTCAGAGGGTTAAGAAGAAAGTAGCCTTAGGTGCGTGCAGTATCTTGGAACATGTCAATGCCGCCCCATGCCGCCTCAAATGACCAATGACCAATGACCAATTGACCAATTCAGGAAAATGCACCATACACCAATGACCAATAATAATCCAACACAACAATAATGTAATAATATGATGATGATAATACACAATACACACATCATCACTACCAAACACCCTCCCTCCTCTCTTCTTCTTTTACTTCTCTTCTTCTTCGTTTTCATTAGTGGTAGGGTAGTATTACATTCGTCCGGCCGTTCGACAGTACTGTGAAGCTGCTACATTGTTTTCCTACCTTGGTTCTTATATGTGATGGATTACAACAGGTAAAAATGATGATAAATTGGTAACAAATGCTGCTATTTATTTTTTTTGCGATGGAAAAACAAGAAGTGCTCATCGCCCTCCGAAAAAAATTATTGGCGTCGAAAGCCCAACTCGTGAAAAGCCCGAATCCGGGGTTTTACTAAAAAAAATTAATTTTTGAGAGGACTTCTCGACTTCTCAAAAAAATTCAATAAAATTGTCAAATTTGACACTGTTTACTATTGACTTATTTTGCTACTGAAAAAACTAATTATAATGCGTTATATTATATTTAAAAAATGTAAAAAATCCCATTGTATTCCATTCTAATAAAAAATACTATAAAAAAAAAAGTTTTTTTTTGTTCAATTTTTGCGCCTTTTTTTGTTGAAAAAATTTGGCGTCGAAAGCCCAACTCGTGAAAAGCCCAAATCCACTATAAGTAACTTGTTTAAGACTCGCTGAAAGTAACCTAGGGCAAGCAAACATTCAATAATCAAATCAACTGTTTCATAATGTCGGCTATTGCCGAAACTGGTGGATGCCCTCATATAGAAAAACAATTGTGTGAGGCAATTCAAACTCAAGACAAAGAGGACAAAATACCGCTGGTAGACTTACGCAAAAATTACCAAAGAATAAAGCACGAAGTTGACGCTGGCATTGCCGATGTGCTTCAAAGCTGCTACTTTATAGGTTCACCGCACGTGAAAAAATTTGAAAGAAATTTTGCAAATTGGGTTGGAGTAAAGCACTGCGTCGGTGTAAACTCGGGAACCGACGCGCTGATTTTGGCAATGAAGTTTTTGGGTATTGGGGAGGGAGACGAAGTGATTACTCAGGGCAACACCTTCATAGCGACTTGCCTTGGAGTCTCTAACAATGGTGCAGATGTAGTGCTTGTCGACAACGATAAAGATACATATATGATTGACCCGTCAAAAATTGAGGCAAAAATCACAAGTAAGACAAAGGCTATTGTTGCTGTTCACTTGTATGGGCATATGGCAGATATGGATGCAATCATGGCAATAGCGAAAAAACATAACTTGTATGTGATTGAAGATGCTGCCCAAGCACATGGCGCCACTTATAAGGGGCAGCGTGCAGGAAGCATTGGTAACATTGGCTGCTTTAGCTTTTATCCTGGAAAAAATTTAGGAGCTTTTGGTGACGGTGGTGCTATTGTAACGAATAATGACGAACTTGTCGAAAAGATTAGATGGTGGCAGTCATGGGGAGCAAAAAAGAAGTATCACCACGAAATCAAAGGTGGGAACTCAAGACTTGATAGTATTCAAGCTGCCGTGCTTGATGTGAAACTACAGTACATGGACAAATTTAACGAGGAGCGCAGAGAACACGCCAAATTGTATAGTGATTTACTTTCAAAACAAGGACTGGAAATAAAATTGCCCCGCGTCGCAGAAACGGTAAATCCAGTTTGGCATTTGTATGTTATTCAAGTTGATAAGCGAGACGAGTTGCTACAATATTTGCATAAAAAACGTATTGGAGCAGGGATTCACTATCCAATACCGATTCACAAACTAAAAGCGTATGCTGAGCTAGCCAGGTATGAGGCAGAATTACCAAATGCAACTGAATCAGCTTCTAAGTTGCTGTCTCTGCCAATGTATCCTGAGCTCACAACCGAGCAAATACATCAAGTTGTAAACACAATTGTCGAGTTTTATGAAACGCAAAATTAACTTGTAAACGACTGGAATCACTAGTGGCGATGATATGCCACCCATAATTAACACACATGTAACATATTTGTAAAAAGTAATGATGGCTTGCAATCGCAATGCTATTGAATGTTGAGTATTGGGGTTTGCATAACTTTTTCAAACCAAAAACATGCGGCCAGACAGCCTCCAGTCAATCGAGCATTCTACCAGCTTCTTGCAACCAGTTCTCACCCTTACAGCTCGGTATTTCCTTTAGGCTTACCATCAACCGCATTCGTTGCTTTTTGTGCACTAGGATTCTCCTTCTTTTTACGATGCTTACGCTTATGCTTTCGTTTGCGTCGAGCTTTGTATTGCTGATGCATTTTGCCATCCAAAAAATGTTCGAACACCCTTGATTCGTCACAAGTGAACCAGAAACTCAAAACGTATCTAGTACCAGAATTAACAATATTAACTCGATGCGGGTTTTCACGACCCGATCCGAATACAATGAGTCTGCCTGGTACAGGAGCAACTACCATTGTGGGGGGGCCTTGAACTTTGCAAGGTCCGGGATTTTTGTCGTCAACAAAGGCGGAGCAGTCAAGATTGCTGTAATCGTAAAATTCTAAGCTTCCACCTGTGAAATCTTTCCCTTGCTCACTCAGATAGATCAAACCTGAATAGTCATAATGCTTAGTGTTGTTTTTGTCTGAATGTACATGCCAATATTCATCATGAAGTGTTTTTGCATGCCAATTGCTATCACCAATTTCCCTGGTAATAAATGTTGGCGCTGTAAAATATAGTTTGGAAAGTCCAAACTTGCTTTCGATGAATTTTTTTATGTTTGTGGTTACGCGGCGATACATTTCATATTCGTCTTTTGTGTATATCTGACCTTTACTGTATATGCTTCTTGGTTGGCTAGAGCCGCTTGGCAATACATACCCCGAGTTTACATCCATAATTGTCGGCCCGGACGGTGGTTTTATGTTACGTTTATTCTTTGTTTGCGACAAATATCCGTTCATGCCACGATCTGCCATTGATACTAGTGTTGATATTTCTTCACTTGTCAAAAAGTTATCTTTAACGACGCGGTCACACATGCCACCCTTTCTTGGCCTACAGAAATCACTTTTACCACTACTATCACTTGCTAAAAGGTTAGCTTCATCATCTTCCTCGTAGTGCGAGGAACATGGAATCGGCCATGTCTGTTCCTTCAACTTTTCCGTCGACACGTTGATTATACCACTGGAGTCTTCGGTGGTGACCACAGCGAGTGAAGGCCACGTATAGCCGAGACAGAGGACTGACAAAAAGATGATGTTGTTGACAAAACAACATCTACTGCGAAAACTGTAAGATCTAAAGATGCTCATGCTCAAAATTGAAAGATGTGCGATGTATATTGCCCTCGAAGTAAACATGTGTGCGATGGGTTCAACTACTTCGTGTCAATTTATGCAGTT
>LT658494.1:0-28225 GCA_900128575.1 Stramenopiles sp. TOSAG41-1
TTAAGGTTACTAAGTGTCCAGCTGCACTATCCAACGAACCTAAATAGAACTACACGGTTACTAAGTGTCCAGCTGCACTATCCAACGAACCTAAATAGAACTACACTATATATATAGCTAATATATATTATGTAGGCGTACCTATATTTACATGAGCTACACGTAGTACAAGGTGCAGCTAGTCACATGCGTAATATCTCCGTAAAGAATTCCAGAAGTTTGTCCGCTGTATCTTACTCATCTCGAGCTCCTGAACTAAATCATCATGCACAATTTCTTCTATTTGTTCTTTTATTACCTTGTTACATTTGTTGTTGACCCATAACGACATGACCCGGTCGTAAAACATCACAGATTCTTTCAATACATCGTACATGTTTTTGGGGCTATACATTGGAAATGCCCTTGCTGCCTTTTTTGATGATATTGGGCCACGTGTTGTGGAAGGATAATAAGTATTTATTTCTTCGCAAGCACCCTCTTTGAAAGTGACTTCCGGTATACCCATAGCTTTACCCATCAATGTCAAAAATTCCTTCAGCGGAATACCCTCGTCAACTCCATCTGCTAAATTAAACACTCGGTTCTTTATACCGTTAAAGTCTATGGAAGCACCTGGCAACGTGATATCAATAGATTCGCAAATAACTGCGGCTACTGTTGAGCAGTGTACAAAACTTAAGCGCTTACCTTTAGTTTGATTTAGGTGCAAGGGTATACCAGAATCTTTGTGGGTGCGCAACCATAAAAAGTAGTTGAAAAACCTATCTGTGTTATCTCGAGGACCAATCACATCCGGAAGCCGCAAAATTAGGTAGTTCAATGCCCTTTCGGTGCTATAATCCCCCTGTGCACTATGGACCAAATGAGACTTGGAAGCGCGCCGTGCCTGCAAGTACTCTTCACACTTCAGTTTGTCGTTACCATAGTTGTCGGCTTCGTTCAACATGTCCCTTAGACTTCTGTCGTCTGGCCGCACGGCGGCTTCTTCAAGAATGGGGGTCTTTGTCATTGGTTTGCAAACTTCATATACAGAGTCCGTAGATATGAATATATACAACTTCTGGACTTGGATTTTATCCAGCACATACTTTACATACTTTTTTTTGTACCCTGAGAAGTCAACCACGAAGTCGAATACTTTACCGCCGCTCCCAAATACCTCTTGTCCACAATGTTTCAATTCTTTTCTGCCACAGATGATTTTTTTATCCAATATATTCTCAACACGATCTTCACTGTCCCAATAATGATTGCCACGGTTCAATGTTGTAATTTCAAAACGATGCGTTCCAGCATGCTTTTTTTCCAAAGTGTTCCGGACACGATATACGAAGTCCGAACCCATCATGCCGTTACCACCCAACACAAGAATCCTCACCACAGTCTCGCTTGAAGACGTTGTAGAGGCAGACGGTTGCATGGTGCTCTCCGACGCTACAGACGCCATGCTGCTTCTGCTTCCAGTCGTAGCTGTGAGAGAGGGAAGACGAGGAGTGGCGGCGCTGGGTGCGTGTAGGCTAACTTGCTGTTTAAAAAAACACAGTGATGAAGGAGAAGGACGCCCATAATAAAAAAGATGACATATTTTTATTATGATGATGAATCATCTACATAATAAATAATACCAAAATTTATATAGTGTAGTAAACCAGAATAAGGAAGGAAGGAAGGTTGTTGAAATGAATCATCAAGCAGTATAATCCTAACCCTAACAACAATGATCAGAGGAAGAAGAAGGGGACAATTCGGTTTATCAATAGCAAATAATACATCTGTATAATTTAGCAGACTAAGACCACTGAGACTAGAGAGCACTGCCTAGCAAGCGAGTAGTGTGAGTGGAAAATAATAATAATAAAAAGGAAGTAAAAGAAGTGAATAGGCTGATTACTTGAGTGTAGTGTACAGGAAGCGTTGCTGGTCTTTCCCCATACTGTATCTTAATAATGTACTAAAAAAACACAAAGCCATTTCACGGTATCACCAAAGCAAGTTGGAGTACGTGTTGTACCTATCAAGTTGTGTAGCCACTTCCGAGCATCATTCATGTTTGTTTGACATTCGAGCGCGTCGCCAGGAGGGCTTACAGAACGGTGCGCGCGCAGGATTCTCCAACAGCGGCAAAAGACGGCTACCGTTGCTGCTACACAATGAGCGGCTCCCTTCCCGATCCCGATGGGTACAGGGGCTTTGCTGACAGCAGTGTTCGCGGGAATGGAGACGACGAGGACGACTTTGAGAGACTTATAAGGGAGAGTAACCAAAAAGTCCACAAGCCACAGAGGAAGGCGCAGGAAAGCAACGAGAAAAGAACCAAATTTTTGAGGGAGATGCATATGTCGGAAGCGGTAATTAGTTTCACGAATAAAGCTCGCATTCCAGAGGATATTCCGTATCGGCCCGTTGGGAAGGCGGAACCCATTTTGAACGACACTAGATCAAGCATGAAAAAAGGTTTGGAGGAGTCGGCCCGGAAGAGTCGGCCTAGTAGAACATTTCAGAGAACGTTTGATCGCCCAACAAGCTATCGACAAGGTCTAGACACTGCTCAAGATGATTTTTCAGGGGAAAAATCATCCCTGAGAAAGAGGAAAAAGTTGATTCATGGGTCGCAAAGAGGAAAGCAGATGCAAAATTTGGGTGCGAAGAAGAAGTTTAAGCTTCAGAAGTTGAAGCTTGAGAAGTTAGGAGACTCGATAGAAAAGCAAGAGCGACTACGACGGCACCAAGAAAATTTCACCAAAAGGAATAGAAAAGATTCCGACCATCGACAGAGCTACGAGAAAAACTCATCCTTTTCGCAAGTCAAAGGCTATTTTTCGGGGAGTAAGCACCATGATGATCAACGTTCTGGTAGAAGCCGACAAAGAGATAAGGGTGAAAAGTCTAAATTTTATATGCGAAAAAGTCGTGATAGTAAGCTTTTGAATCAAAGTAGGAAGAAAATGTCCGCAGCACCGGAGGTGGTAGACTTGATAGATGATGATGACAGCGACAATGAAAATAATAATTCGACGGAGCCAAAAGCCTCAGGTGTTATAAGGACCCTTAATATGTCCCCAAAACCATTTAAACCATCTATACTAGGGCCCGATAGCAATTTACACCACTTTGATTACCTCTTACTCGGGGAAAATGTTTTTACGCCAAATTTTGTCACAGTAAAATTGCTCGAGAATAGACTCGTTATTGACATAGATAAAAGAGCTTTGATTGATGCAGAGAAAAACATAGCGTTTATCATAACAGCCGATGACATTCAGACTTGGACTTATGGTGATGAAAAGGCTCCTAAAATTGGTGATTTTCAGCGAATTGTGCAAATTACTCTAAGCAAAAAGAAGACCTGGACTAAACTTTGCGAAATAGACGCATGCTTTGACAAATCTTTTCCAAGACAATTTGGAATTAGTAATTCAATATTTTTTATCGTTGGGAGCGATAATTTTGATAAGTTTAAGCTGATTTTTGAGCAATATAAGTGTACTGATAGCGAGCTTGGACAGTTAATGGCAACAAATGTGTATTGGAAAAGCATCGAGGTCATTGACGATGGTATTCTTATGGATGTAGGCCAGGCTATCAGCGAGTATGTCAAGAGCTATAACATGTCCCCTAATGGTGGAAAACAACGCCAAAACGATCATACTGGTATTAGTAACGAAAGGCGATATAGTCCTAGGCTACAAAATCTTCGTGCCAATGTAGGGAGCAGCTCTTCAGTTGCAACACGAACACGCAATAGGCGAATGAGAGGAAGGGCTACAGGTCCACCTGAGACCCTGTTCAAATACCCTTTTCCACCGAAAAAAATGAAGGTCACGATCACAGTAAGTGAAACATACGTCAAGCATCATTTATTTTTCTCTGAAACTAACACATATGAATCACCCTCTACGTTTGAAACTCCATTGCCTCCGCAGGACCACGACTTCGACCGCTGCGAAAGTGATTTTTTAAATGATAACCTGATCGATTTTTCTCTCATGCGCGAAGTGACAGAACGCTTTGACTGCCCTGACTCTGAACTGTATATTTTTTCTTCATTTTTTTACAAACGCTACATTCAGGGGAAAAGAAATTACAGGCATTCGATGAAGGACGGTGATAAGATTTCCTGTCGTGAAGACCTGGCCTATTCTTACGTTGAAAAATGGACAAAAAATGTAAATATCTTCAAATGCAAGTATCTCCTGATTCCAGTCAATAAGGACATACACTGGAGTTTGTTAATAGTCTGTAATCCAGGGAAAATATCTGTCTGCGCCGACGAAACGGCTGATGACGATGATTATTTTTGCATTTTACATCTTGACTCTTTAGGCTGCCATCGTAAGTCACCTATGATACATATAAAATATTCTTGAGCCTTGTAAGTTGCAGGCTCTTCATGGACAGCACTAACATTAACTACTTGAACTTAATAGGTACAGGAGATTTAGCAAGGAACGTTTTTGAATACTTGACGAGGGCATGGAAAGTTGTTGTTAAGCAGAAAAGTGTTACTAGTAACTACGAAGGACGCAAAAATCTTGGCTGGGCAACAAATACCTATTATTCAGTCCAGTGTATTCCAAAGCAGTCTAATTCAAGTGACTGTGGTGTCTTCGTGACGTTATACGCCAAGAATTTTTTGCGTTATGTTTGTGGCAACGATGGATTTAAAGGATGCCAAAAGAGGATCACAAGAACAGTGACAAAAAAAATGATAAGGCGAAAACGTTTCGATAAAATCCTTGGCATACAGCACAGAAATGATGGTCCAGGGTATACGGATTGGTTTGATCGCTCATGTGCCCAAAATGAACGCATTGCACTCCAGAATATAATCCGTGACAAAAAGAACTTGTACACGGCAACCTTGAAAAGCTTGGAGATGCAGAAACATGAAGGAAAGGGGGAAGGGGCTGAAATTAAAGAGCTACGACAGAGTGAAAGTATAACGGGCGCAGGTAGCTCTGAAGTAAGACGGCAGGAAGTTGGTTCCAGTGTTGGTGTGGAAACACTGGTTCGTGGTCAAGAAAATTTACCAGATATCAAATCGACTGAAGAGAAGAATGTTCATATTGTGCACGACAGCTTACGAGCTCATGTGGAAAAGAAGAAAGGCCCAATCAGTTATACCGACTACGATGACGACCAAACCGACGATGATCAAGACAAACTCGAAGAACCTTGCCCTGGGGCTAAAACAGTGGTTGTTAAGAGTGCGCCTGCCGCAAAGAAGGACCAAGATACCGGTAACAGCGAAACTAACCTAGCATCTTCTAGCAGCGATGACGAGACGCCTTTATGGCAATCAGCTTCCAAGAAAGAGGCTATAGTATAATATGAAATTTTTAAAATGCTCAGCATCGGCGGCGGAGATGTAATTCATACGAGAGATAATATGGTTTATTTGCCTACTTTTCGTCTCTGTCATAATCTACCTTACTTCTCTGTGGAGAGGTCTCCATTTTTGTTCTTCGCCCTATTCAAAATTCGCTGCAGTTGCTTATTCTGGTAATCCGTGTATTTCGAGTATTCATTATTTTGCCTTGATTTTAGCAACTCCCCTTCTGCCCCTAAGTTTTCCGCCGACTTCCCAATAGCCCACTGCATCACGTTGTAACCTACAACTATTGGAATCGAAAAATAAACCACAAACATCACTCGTTGACCGTTCTTCGAGAGTGGTATTCTAAAATTATGAATACGCTTTTTCAGCCGCTCATGTTTCTCCGCTAATTCTGAAAACATTTTGCAAAACAAACAGAATATATGTTCTCTATCTTAACATTTCTTGCTCGATTTATTCAAAAATCATGAACACTGTCGTCCTGTAAGTCTACCGTAGCGCGGCAGCTTTGCGCTTTTTCGCAGAACTTTCTTAGAAGATAAAAATGAAGAAAGAAGAGAAGAGAAGAAGAAGATGATGGATAATAATGAGATGATAAATAATAATGATATGATGATGATAATTTCAATAATACTTAATATTAAAAAAAAATAATTTTTTTTATACTCGGAGTAGAGCGAAAGCGAAAGAAATAGGAGAGACAGAAGTTGAATTGTACTTCTTAGTCTACTACTAAGGCTGGTAATTAGGAGTATCAGCAATTCCTTCCTTCGTCATATCATCATCAATCATCACAAAAATAATCAATTATTACTATTTCTTAATACTACTTGGCTTCCCCTCGCATACAATCCAAAACATGTTGCATTTCGTTGAAACTCTTTTCAGCGCTTCCATGGCGCTCAATGCCTTCCCTAAAACTGTCCACCAGCATGCAGTAAATAGTACCACCTGCGTCTTCAAAAAGCTTTAAAGTATTTGCTAACATAAGTATTGTGGCGCTTGTGGCTGCATGGTGATATTTGTAGTGCGCCCACGCAAGACTGAGTGGGTATTCGGTATCGCTGACACCATTCAGAATCAATTCATTCCACCATGTTTCAACAATTTCTTTTTCGAACTTACGTTTATGATATTGATCCAAGCCAGATAAGGAAACCAGTTGGCCGATGTCTCTTGCTGGCACACCTATACCACAAACTTGCCAATCTAATATTACTAGAGCTGGGTTCAGAATTTCCTTATCTTTGGATGACACATTTTTGTCAAATTGACGAACAAACAAATTTTCGACATGAAAATCACCATGGATACGGGCAAAGCAACCCATAGAGGTAGCGAGCTCTGTATAAGCATCTTCATTTATAAATGAACGCCAGTTTTTCCTGTAACCAGCGCATCCCGAATTCTTGGCCAAGCTATACAAAGGGCAAAGTACCGCTGTCTCGATTTCCTTCTCAAATTCAGCAATGTTCTCCGCGTTCCGCCACGGCTTTGTCTTTTCGTATTTGCCACTTCGGGCTTTTGCTTTCGTTTTCTCCCAGTCTGATGCAAGCAATGATACTCCTCTAGCAAAGTTTCCAAATCGCACGGTCTTGTTGGACTTTAATTCACTTAACAATTTGGCAGAATTCCAAGATTTTGCGTGAAATTTGGCGATAGACTTAGCTGCAGATTTCATATATTGTAATGCCAAATTGACCGTCTTTGGGTTGTATAATAAGGACGGTTTATCAGTAGGAAGTAACTTATCGTGGTAATGCTTTTTATAGTGATCAGCAAATTCTTCCTGTGAACGCCCGTCCCTTAGGATCCCACTTATTGTTGAAGACTTTACGTATCCTACACCGTGTACAAATGATGCATCCTCCAATAGCAAAATGAAATCTTTCGTCAGTGGGTCCACGTCAGTATAGTATGCGGTACATGTTGGTAATTTGTATTCGCGTAGAATCGTTTTGTATGTTTTGCATTCTTCATATAATCTAGTAATAGTGTTCAGTAGGCTTCCAAGAAAATCTTGTCGCGACATCTTTATGATCATGGAATTTGGAAGCTGCGCAGCCTGTGCGTCGGCTGAGTTCGTGTATTCTAAAGTCAACCGACCTGCTTGGCCAGTTTGGCCAGCGTCAATTTTTTGGACAGCAATCTTCGAAATTTTTGTGCTTTGTTTAAGAACTTTAGCAGAATACAAAACTTGCATTAACCATTCTTTTGAGACGTCCTCTAGTTTTTTAGGCTTCAACTTCTTTTCGTAGAAAAAGCATCCTTTAATTTTTATGTAGAACCTAATAACTGCCGTCCTTATAATTGACTTGAATAATTCCCAGTTACCATAGTATACAATATCCTTATACACAACCTTCTGGAAAAACGCATACACTGCGAGAGCGACGACGGCAATAGGGGTTGCTTTAATTAGCTTCGAGCGGGTTGAGCGCATGCCAGTAGAAGCGAGCGTGTAAATATTATCAAGTTTCTTGGTAGGACTTTCAGAATGGCGTACGGTATGAAAACGTCACACCCAGCGTGGTTACACGGTAGTAGTCATTATTAGTCGTGTTGGTGGTGGAGGATGAGGATAGATAAATAGTAATAGCCCAACAACAACAACAACAAGATGATGATATTATTAATATGGATTATTAAAAATAATAATAAAATAAGAAAGAGGAAGAAGAAGAAGAAAAGGATGGGACAGAGGACTTCAGACTAGCAGGCTACTAATAGTGTATTACTATTATATCTTTTTTATATATAAATTTTTAATTAATTAAATTATAGCGCTGCTAGCTAGCTAGTGCTAGCTCGTGCTAATATTATTATTTTTTATTTTATTTATTATCTTCTACTATTTTCAATCAAGAGGAGTTTTTTGTAGTGCGTTGTGTGATGATGTTAATGTTGTGATGATGATGCTAGCCGCCTCTTCTACTTCTTCTCCATAAATATAATTTTAATAATATAATAATAAAAAATCATTGGTGGTGACCTTTGCCGTATCCTGCCTAATAACTGATCGCAAAGGGGGTGCACTGCTTCCCTGTTCTGGACTTTTTTTTTTACTGCTTGCATAAATCATCGACCGTGTACGAAGAAAATGAACGAGGAAGAATCTGCAGAAAGAGTTCATAAAAAAATAAACAAATTTGAAAAGCATAAGCAAGGAGAAATTCTTACAAATTTTTTAATTAAAATGATCAAAGAAAAGTTAGAAGATGATGATAACTCTGCTTGTCTGGAGTACTTGAACAGTGGGAGTGGAGTTTTAGACGTGGCCGGTGGTAACGGTTGGGCTAGCTTTTCACTTGCGTTGCATGGCATAAAATCCACGGTAATTGACCCGTCGCCTGCTGTTGGGTGCCTTCCTGCACGATATCGAAAGTTTTTGCGACGTGCAATTCAAGGAAAAAAATCTAGAAATACCGGCGATGCTGGAAATACCGGTGAACAAAAAAAGCAGCAGCATCCTAATAATATTTGGTATGACTTTGATCCTCATGTAAAACCATTAATGTTTGGTAAACTCCAAGCCTTCTTCATGAGTTCATACGATGTCCGCGGCTTTGTTGACGTTAAAGTGTGTGAAGAGTGCTCCGAAGATAAAATTTTAGAAAACTGCTCCTGCATCATTGGACTTCACCCTGATCAGGCAACTGGTGCTATTGTTGAGTTTGCAGTAAAGCACCGCAAGCCTTTCATCGTTGTACCATGTTGTGTATTCAGTAGGCTCTTTCCCGATCGTTTCGTACCCTCAAGTGGCACGCAAGGTAGAAATAAGAAAGTCGTTGCTACAAAAGATGAATTGGTTGAATGGTGTGTTGGGTTGGATCCACATCACATCAAAGTATCACAACTTCCCTTTCAAGGCTCGAACATAGCGGTCTGGTCAACATTCGCTTGATGATGATGATCTCGCACAAAAATGATTGGATTATTTTTTTAGTGTTTTCAGTAGTTGTTCCTTCCCTATGAAAAGTACTATATATTTTTTAGTAATGTGACACTGTAGTTTAAGTTGATTTAAATCCTATTTAGAATACTAGACGTTATTATCTAATTTCTTTATTCTAATTGTATTTAAGATAGAGAATTATGAAATAGACGACTACTATTCTTTGTAGTAGCAGCAGCGCTAGTTATTTTTTGTTTGTTGGTTTTTTTTTTATGTGAACGTTTTTTTTGTCGATGCGGATCAAGTCCCAAAACCGGCACTGGGATCACCGCAACGCGTGGTGGTAGTGGTTTTTTCAAGCATACATTTACCGCTGAGACGTATCCTTTTCACTTAGGCAGTATTTGGGCGGCAAGGCGTCATGTTCCGATCAAATTACAGTCGTAGTAACGGGCAAACTGCCAAATCGAACCCATTATTCGAAAACTATGCATACCCTAGTAGGAATAACCGTTCGGCCATACGGAGTTCTGCCCTGTCAACAATAAGCAATTACAGAACGAGTGAGAGCACAAATCGTCCTGCTACTACTTCATCATTTAATGTTCTACAGCCAGACAGTCGCTTTGCCTTGACTTTAACCGATGTACGTAGGGACGAAAGTCAGTACGGCAGTTCAACTAGGGTGCAGTCGGCAAGGAGAGCTAAAGTTGTGAAGCGTAGTGGAGACTGGGAAAACTTGGCGGTAGAAAGTAATCGTAAAGATGATCCCGCACGCCAGGAAAACGCAAGCAATAATCGTAAGGTTTGGCAGTGGCGAGGCCGGACTATAGCATTTGGAGGCAAAAACTCAAATGCGTTTCATAGTGGTTCCATTGTCAAGCCACAGACATGCCCTGCGCTGAATGTCCCTAAAGGCCGCTGGGGTGGATCAGTCGGTAAATCACCACGCTCGAATGAAAATAAAAACACCCAACATGAGGATAGTTTACAAAATATTTCAGACAAGTCTAAAGCAAAGGTCTCAAAAAATCAAAAAGAACAAAAAAAAGGGGTAGATAATCATAGTCAGAAGAACCACGTTGCTCCGGAAAGACCAAAATCAGAGGTTGTCAAGAAGAAGCAGCCAAAGAAAACGGAGCCAGCGGACCAAAAAGACATCGCGAAAATACAGTCCCCAGAAAAAATGGTATTCATCATCCCGGATTCCAGCAAAAACGTTAAAAAAAATCAACAGATTCAACAAAAATCGGAGATTATCGCTAAAGATAATGTTGCCAAGTCAGAGAACTCTATCCCAGCGAAAACACAGGCTTCAAAAAGTGTTCTATCGAATACAATTGCAACTAGTACACCTTCTAAATCTGGCTTCCAGAGTAAGAAGAAGAAAAAGAAAAAGAAGCGGATAGGGCGGGTTTCCTTTACAATGAAATCTCCAGATGTCAAAATTTTTCAACCTGTGGATCAAAAAGACAAAGACAAGCTATGGCATTCACACGAAGATAGTATAAGAAATCGAATTCAATTGAGACAGGAAAAGTTTGAAGAGAAATTAGCAGTGAAAAAAAAAGTCGATGAAGAAAATAGGAAATCGGACGAGGCAAAAAAAGAAAAGCAAAATGATGAAAAAGAAGCAAAAAAGCGTGCCCGAGAACAAAAGCTGGAAAGAAAAAAACGTAGAGAACGAATAAAAAAAGAAAAGGAGCGTCTATTGCTAAAGCGGAAAATGGAACAACAGGAAAAGAAAGAATTAAGAAGACATCAAAGACAAGCGAAAAAAGCACAGAAGAAAATCGAAAATAATTTACTCAAAAAGTTTGGCTTACATGTGAGTGAGGTAGAAGATGAGGACGAGGATGATGCCATACATGATCAAATATGTGAATTGGAGGCGAAGCTTCAGACACTCAAAGACAAAGCAATTGAAAAGGCCAGGGTAAAAAATCAACTGAAAATGGCTGGAAGGAGTGGGCGTGTTGTAGGCAAGGGTGGTGTATGGAGAAACGGTAGAGATAAAAATGTCATCGACTTTCACAACTCCGTTCAATTGCCCAACGACATGATTAGTACGTTGACATTGAGACAAAGACAACAAATGAAGAAGTGCATGTATTCTTTTGAATAATTTCTCCTTCGTGCAACGTTGAGTGTAAGAGTAGTCGGGTGCTTTACGTATATATTAAGACTTCACAGTAATTTAAAATGATTTTAAGGTTACTAAGAGACCAGCTACTCTATCCAACGAACAGCGTATTGGGAGCATCGAAATTTAAGTAAAATGTATAAGTGTTCTAAATTACCGTCTTAAAGAATTTTGAAACTCATGAATGAATAATATAGAAATTAAGACTTAACTGTAAATTAAAATGATTTTAAGGTTACTAAGAGACCAGTTACTCTATCCAACGAACCAAAAGAGTAATACTACACATGTCTTTTTATCTGCGGTAAAAATCTTACAATTACGTGTATATATTATTTTTACATTTTTAAATATATATTTTGTGCTACATGTGTCTATATTTTATTGAAAAATAACACACACACACTTGTACCTGGCAAGATAGAAGTATATATGCTCATACTGGTACTATCGGAGACCTACTTACCGCACCATTGCAAAGCGTCTTTGTCCACCATCTACCAAGAAGGCGTTCAAATGGCATACGAAGAGGCTTATTTGGCTTTAGCTTATGAAGAAATCGAATTTTGTAATGTCCGTCACGGTTTTTCCCAACTATTTCCCCAACGTCTCCGGCATATGGACCACACGTCAGTCTTACGCGAGCTCCTTCTCTCAAGTCCAAGCAAATTTTTTGCTGCTGATCACTTAGAGAAATTGATGATCTTTCACCATTGTGTCTATTGTATGGAATGTAAAAATAATCCTGAACGCTTGCAGAAGAGGTTCCATTTACACGTGGTTTTGGTAGTTTCAATTTCAATTGCTGAAGCAACAACTTCATTACAGTATCAATTGGAGCAAAAATGCGCAAAGCAGACAAGTGATCAAATTGGGTGCACTGCAAATTAACGATAACACCACCAAGAGCATTTCCATTTCGCAATGCTTTTTTGGAACATGTAGTAAACACACGATCAGAATTCATGCCACACATCGAAGTTCCCATCGACAACACCAGATCACATTTTTGTTCCCATGCCAACATGTCTGAAAATAAATCGCTTCTTAGACTTCCTGACATTGGTACCACAGGATTCGATGGATCAAACCATGCGCCGTGGATTTCATTCAGCTTTTCTTGAGGATATCCAGCTTTCTGGGGTAAACCGTCATGATTTTGCTGGACCCACCTCTTAACGTATCCTGCATTATGCAGTGAAGTAACTGCGTGGTGAGCAAATGTTGGCGCTGCCAACAAAGGAGACCTTGGTTTTACAAAAGTCTTCTTTTTGATAGTACTTTCTGCTGCAACTGAAGCGTAGTCATCGATTCCACTTGACGTTGAAATACCCGCTCCTGTATAAACTAAAAAGTTCTTTGATTTTTTTATCATAGTTGCCAAACACTTGACTTTTTCCAAGAGTACGCTATCCTCGTCCATATATTCGTGAGCCTTTCGGGTACTATATCCCGGGCGAGCATCCGCATCGCATTCTGTGATCATTTTTGGGTACATCCAGTGCTTCTTCCCCAGATGACCGTGTGCCTCCTGCCAGATACTTTCAACTTGAAGCCTTTTCAGCTGTCTCGGAGTTTGTGAGTGCGGAGCCTCAGGTTCATTTGTAAATGCGCAGACTGTCGTTACCTTCGTCACTGTGGGCTTGAGACCATTTTTCGTTCTCGACAATTCTTCTGAACTCAGATGGTTTGTATTTTTTCTATTATTTATTTTGAATGTCGATGATTTGTCCTGCTGATCTGTCATAACTGTGGGCAAATGTGTAACAATAGTCGTGACCTTATTAAGCGATGCCCGCCGGGCTTTGATTTGCTGCGCAAACAAACCGTTTGTGTCTTGAAAACCCTGTGCCTGTTGCTGGCGCATCGTCTGTGCCTCGTGGGCCTTGTGTGTGGCATTTGCTGGTGTATTATGTGGCATATCGTATGTACTTCAGTGTTGGTACGTGGTGTGTGTTGATATTACTACGGTATCGACGTATCGTTCGGCTAGCGTCCGTGCCGAATCGTTGAAGTTGGGGTACAGACGACTGCCTACTACAGAGAAGAAGAGAAAAAAAAGAAGAAGAAGAAGAAGAAGAACACAAACAACAACAACAACAAAAAAAATAATCATGTAATTAATAATAATAATAAAAAAAATAATAAAAAGTGATGATTGTAAACAACAACCATTTTTAGTACTATTGATTATGTAAACAACCATATTTAACATTGGCTATGGTACTCTGGGACTATTTTCAATACGCACAACAGTTCAAGTATATCGTTTCGTATCTTCTTGAGGATTCCATTGCCTATCCGGGAAATGACCTCCACTTTCGTCTAAAGCGTAATTACTCGGAATAATAGAAATAATAGTAATAATAGGGGGGAAAAAAATCTTTACCTATTAAAATTGTTGTCACATTATTACGTCAAACAAAAAAAAACACGAATTAAAGCCCTGCAAGAACAATTATTACTGCAGAACTAGGTTTCAACTTTTTTTCATAAGTGACTCACTACAGCTCATCCGCCCACTTAATAAAGCCATCGCACTTTGTGCATTTATAGAACTCGCGGTTTGGATTTCGGACTGTGTTCGAAGTGCGCAAAATTCCTGCACCTCCACATTTGCATGTCACTGTTGTAGAAGATGACTGCCGCGGTGCGCGAGTTCGTTTGTGGCGCCTTTGTTGGTCGGAGTAATCGGTTTCACGGCTCGTATAACTGTTGGTATTACTGTTTGACGACGAGTAATTCATACGAACTTGTGGTTGTCCAGAATAAGTTGCTGACGTGCGAGAATTGGAGCTCATTTGATTACGATTAACCCCAACGTTTCTACTACCACTAGACGATGGTCGTTTTCGATGATTGCGGTTTCCACGCCCTCCATTCAAATTTCTGAGCAGTTCGTCGCAACGTGGACAGCGCATTTTCTCTGTTGTTGTGCCTGGAGGAACGCTGCCTGCTTTCAATGTTACAAATAGCTTCTGCATGCCGCATCGAGAACACTGCCTTCTTGCATTTATGTCACTTGGGAGGACCACCTTTTTGACGGCAAAATCAGGAAAGCTCACATTGGCGTTTGGGCACTTTGCCTTGCACATGATACGGTACTCGTAACTTCTTCCATCTTCCCTTAATCTTGACTTTAGGAGTAGCGGCTCTCTATTACAAATATTGCATCTTTCGTGCACTACAGTTTGCACTCCGCTGGCTAAAGGACATGCGCCATACCGACAATCAAGACAACGCATGTTTGAACTGCCAGAGTTTCCAGTCTGCCTTGGGGGAACGTTGTAACACGATGGACATATTTTGTAATGTGTTCTCTTTTCGATGTTTGACACCTTAATTACGCAATTACCGCACAACGGGCATATTGTGCCGCCAAGAATGCTTAAGTCGCCGTTTCGGGGCATTGGATAGCTCTTCTTGCATTTTTTACATGATAAAAATCTTTTATTGGAGACATTACTATTATTCCCCTGGGTATTCATAAGATCTAAATGTGCGTCCCCACCGCACTGCACGCATGGCATGAAATTGCGCTGAACAAGAGAAGCACTTTCCGATATAGTAGAAATTTCACCACTTACAAATTCATCAAATTTTCTTTGCCATTCAACTGTTTTATTTTTCAATGATGCAAACCGGCCTTTCATCGCAGTTAGGCAGGCATGAACTACATTAGCTTTATTCTTTCTTCCAACTTCGATTTGTTTGCAATCTGCTTCCATCTGTGCGCGCAAGGTTGGTTTGTCGAAGTCCATTTCGAGTGTTTGATAAGCCCTAACAAGTCCTATGCCCAATGGTGTCGGAACTAGACATTGATCCTGGCGCTCTTTAACATATTCGCGCGTTTTAATGGTCTCTATGTGTTGTGCTGTAGGTGGAAAGAAATGAAATGCATTGTTAGTTAATGAGCGAGAAATAAATCCTAAGCAATTTACTAACCGATTGTTGCATCGGTACCAATACCAGCGTTTTCCATCATACGCATTAGATCATGCTCTTTTAATAGTGGGGGTGGATTTGTTTTTCCATCTTTCAGCTCCAATGATGAAGGTTCAAATTCATGTCCTTCTTCAAAATTTGGGATCTTTTTGCCACTCCAGCGATCGTAAATGTAGATATTCAAATAATTGCGCTCGATGACTTGCAAGCCTTCTACCGAAAACATCTCATCTGCTATCTTGACATCCACGACTGTCTTGAATCCCATGGCATCCTTGCTACATGCTGCCAAAAAATGTCGAACTACAAATTCATACACATGTTTCTCATCCAAGCTCTCCAAACTATTCTTATCCACGAACTTGACTGGATGAATAGGGGGGTGCGCCTTGTCGTCTCCCTTGCCATCTCTAGGCCTCACAAAATGCTGAGGTTGCAGTAGTTCAGCAGCATAGTTACCCCAAACATCACTGCGTGTTTGTTCTTGTAAAATGGCTTGAAAATCAAATTCGGGGCGAAAAATCTCCGTCTCAGTGCGAGGATAACTTATATAACCTTTCTGGTACAACTTTTCTGCGGCATCTAGGGCTCTTTTGGCACTTATTCGCCGCCACTTGCTCATACAAATTCCTAGCGTTGTTGTAGCCAGTGGAAGAGGTTTATACTTTCTAGTTGCGTTTTTATAAACCTTCGTCACACGGGCCACTGGATTCTCCACGCATGTCTCGAGGAGCATCGTGGCACATGCGCGATTGAATAAACCGGGTGTAGCACGCTTCCAAGAGAATTCGCAGAAATTTACGCCGTCCTGCTTGTCATTCGGATCGCCATACTCACATTGAATGTTCCAAAACATTTCCTGTTCAAAATTTTCAATTCTCGTGAACCTATCAACGACGAAACCCAAGGTTGGAAATTGGCATGGACCATAACTTATCACATTTAAAGCATATGTTTGTTGGAGTAATTTTGTCTGCCATCTTGTGAATAGGGCTCCGAGACGCAGATCGATTTCTTGCCTAGCCTTGACGGCGCTCACGATATTTTGATTTAAGTCTCGCAGAGACGCCATTGCACGACGTACTTCTACAGCGTTCACTGCTGAGAAATGAGCCCTTAGAATCGTCAAGTTTCTTCGTGCGCCAGAGCAGCAAACATTCACTACCTCGCTTGCTATTGCCTCCCCTTCTCTATCACAGTCTAACCATAGAATGATCGTATCGCAATTTTGCGCTTCCTTCTTGAGCTGACGTTCTAGGTTTCTAAACTTCTCTGGAACGAATTCAACAATTGGTGCTGTAAACAACTGTTCCGGGGTGCAGGAATTCCATTTTTTGAACGGCTGTTCAAAGTCTGTGGACATCAAATGACCCATAACGGATGTTACAACGTGGCTCCTTCGCCTACCTCTAAATTCAGACTCAAAGCAGTACAAGGGGCAATATTTTTCGTAGCCACTTCTGGTTTGAAAATGACCGTGCGACAATATCGGGGTGATGGACTTCGCGACGGAGTTTTTCTCGGCAACATGCAATATCGTTCGGTTCGGCATCTTCGATTGCTCCCTCGCCCTGACAGGAGATTCTACTCCTAGCAAGCTCAGTGCCCCTCCAGCCTTCCTGCGTCCGTCGCAACCACCGGCTGAACGGCCCGAGACACAACAAGAGAAGCAAACGTGGCGATGATCGGGTTGTAGAAGAAGAATTATTGTTGTTATACTAGCGAGGTATGCTGACAAGACGAGAAGAAAAAGAAGAAGGAAGTAAAAAAAAAGTGATAGGTAATAGCCCTAGTAGAGAAATAATATTATTATAATATAATATTATTGATGAATTGATTATTGATTGAAATTTTTTTTATTTTTTTATTTTCATCATCTTCTTCTCTTCTCATAATTGAAATTAATTGAAAAATAATTTATAAAAAAAAAAATCACAAAAAAATTTTTATTTTAATAAAAAATGAAATAAAAATAAAAAAATGCCAAATAATATAAATATAAATAAATTTTTTTTCACTTCTCTTCTGCTGTAGCTGGTGGTGGTGACATAAATAAAATATAAAAAATGAATGTAATAAAATAGCACTAGAGCTAGCACTAGCTAGCAATCATCTAAAACAATACAGTAGTGCTAGCTAGTTGGATTTAATCGTCATCTAATTTATTATCCACCAATGCAATGTGAACTACGATGGCGAATGACGGATTTCTTCCATTCTAGTGGTACTAGCAGCTGGCTACTTGTACGCAAGTGCAATCGCTAGTGTACTCTAGCAGTACCACTGATTGATACTACTCCCTATTTATCTTGTTCGCTTTCTTCGTTCTTCTTCTTCTTTCTTATTTTTTTTATTATTAAATGGCTTGCTAATACTTAATATTATTTTTTTTTTTTATTATTATTCTCCTCTGGAGGAGAGGAGGCGGCTGATTTTAATTTGATGTGACTTCTTGTAGGCCCACCTCGCTGGGCGTTCCAGCACAACAGGAGACAGGCGTTTCAAGTTGGTTGTGGGTTAGCTGATTTTATTAACGACAGGGCAGCATGCAGAAAGACAACCGTCAGAAATCTGGGCCTGGTACCACTAGTCCAAGCCCGGGTGCAAATCGAGCAAGTCCAAGCCGGTCGCCAGCGTACGACGGTTCCCGCAAGCCGAAGTCTCGGAAGGTTGGAAAGTACGGCAAGGACTATGTCAAGCGAGGTATGCAAAAACTGGATCCCGCCGGTATGCGCTTGAATCTGATGAAAAATATTCCGATACATCCTCCTTCAATTGCGCCTGCACTCACCATGCTCGATATGCTTGGTATGCCGCCGCACGAAGTGAACCAGCTCCTTTCGAAGAGCTTATGTGAAGACATACGGTCGTCCCTGGCGAATATGAGCCAAACAAACCTGGTTCGATGTTTGAGAAATAAAATATTAGAAACAAACCCAGACAAAATAACATATTTTGAGCTGATGGGTAACCGAGATTTTCAGAGTGTTGTTCTTGAAATCATTAGCCTTATCGAGCCGCAGAATGTTAATGAAGAAGTTGCTGGCCTTTTGCGTTACGTCTGGGACCAAGGCACACTGCTGCCGTTTCTTCGGGAAATGTTTTTGAAGATACCTCTGACGACGCGTCAAATAGTTTGGGAGCACAACCCACAGTTACTACGCGATCTTGTTGACCGATTATTTAAGCAATATTGCGCGGAATCTGTGAGAGCCCTCCGCAACAATTCGCATGGAAACTTGAATGAGTTCGATTCTGCTGCAGAGCTGGCGAAGTCGTTGAAAGTGAATGGCGATCAGGACAGAGGCAGAAAATTATACGGCATCATCTCGGATCATTTACGACGAAGATTTTTTGAAACGGGGAACGTTTACTATGGAGAATTTCGGGCATACCTGTTGCTCAATTTACGAAAAAATGATTTTCCCTTCAGGAGCAGGCCGCCCTACGAAAATCTTTTGAAGGCTCTGAATGCACTGATGGATATCGAGCCATCCCAAAGCGTCAATTCGAAGATGAAAAGTGTTTTGGAAAGCATTAACGATGTACTGATTACGGACATGGGTGTGGCAAATCTTCCGAAAGATCGTATCGATCGTTTGACAGATAAATCGCTTACAAGTGATCTTATAATTACGTACAAATTGCAGGCTCCGATAGTGAGGAAAAAAAAATCAAAGCGTGTACGCGCAAACATTGCTGGCGGCACGCTTAAGTTGAATAGAGGGAAATGGGAGTACACGTGCAGAACCTTCAAGAATGAAGCAGAAGGTGAGAGAATCACGGACATAGTGGCAAATTTAAAACATCCTTATCACCAAGAAAAGATTAGGAGCAAGATGGGCCGACCACTTAACATTGTTATGTTGACGCCGGAGATCATGGTTAAATGCAATAAAGCGTGGTTCCCAGATGTTTGGGATAAAGATGAGCGCGACTTAAAACTGACAAAGTCCAAGAAACTGGAAGATGCCTCAAGATTGGATATTCCAACAGATGATGTTATAACAGGTTTTATGGTACCTGGGGGTACTTTAGAAGGTTTTCCCTCCTTGATTACAAGGTGTCAAAGGGAAATACTTGAAAAGGTGATTCTAAAAGCGTCTGGTGGTGGGTTTCGGGGAGATACTTGGTTCAGTGATCCTGTTTTACCAACCTACATTCCCCTGCGTTCTGAAGGACAAAAATTTTTGAACGCCAACAGTGTAGACAAATTGGATCCAAAATACATTGCATTCTGTGAAAAAGAGAGGAAGCAATACCTTGATATTATCGGAGGAAAACCGATGTGCGTTTCAGATATTAAGAAAAAGGTCGATGAAGCACCAAACGCATACGAGAATTTGCCGATTTGTGCCTTTTTAAACGATGTGAACTTGATTTTTGATAATTGCATCAGGTACTGGCAATGGAGAGAAACGCAAGATGATCGAGAGAAGAATCCAGGGCTTATAAAATTTGCTAACAATTTAAAAATTAAATGCTATGAGGCCTATATCAGGTTGCTTCAGCAATTCGAGCTATTTCGGGAGTCTTCGGCTGTTCGTCGCGAGCTCTCCAAGAAGCACGACATAGACGTTGCTCTGAAGATGAAGCTATCAGCAGCTGGAAAAGTCAAGAAGAGTAGTGGTGTCTCAGGAGGAGGTGCCTCGCAGTTATCGGTCTCTGTTCCACTGCCTGTGTCGTCGTCGTCTAATTCTTTAAAAGATACGCACAATGCGACCAAAGCAGAAGTGCCAGCATCTGTGCGTCCAGCGCCACAGCCTCCGACAAGTTCCACCACGCCGATAAAAGTTGAGGAAAAATCTGTCGCTCCAATCAGCTCTTTGACATCAGTTAGCAATGTTTCGACGCCAACAAATAAAGCAACTATTAAGTCTATAAAAGATGCAGATCCGGAAGTTTTGAAAAAAGTTATGGCTTCGACATTGCTTTATATGAAAAACATAGACACCCATTCTGTGTTTCACAAATCTGATGTTTTATTTCAACTTAATAAATACACCGAATATATAGAACGCCCTTTGTCGTTTTTTGAAGTAGAACAGCTTTTGAACGAGGGGAAGTATTTAACACTAGAATCATTTTTAGCAGACATGAAATTGATCTTTGATAATTGCATAAACTATCATACGTCCGAACACAGTAAATATGATGCAAAAGTTAAAAGAACTGTGGTGGCTAAGGCGCGCAAATTTCATCAACACCTTCAAAAACAATACTCCAAAATTCTAAAAAAGGAAGGCATCGTTGTTCCGAAACAAAAAATTCTCAGCACTACTAACAAGACCATCGTTGGTCTTGCTGCGTATAATGGTGCATCGAGTCAGATTAAGTTTGCTGTCCGCCTCACAAAGAATCAAAGAGTTGAAAAATGCTTCAACTTTCTGATTGGGCTGAAGAATGATCCCTACAAAAAAATTTTTCCGAGAAGTACAAGCGAACGTTTTTGGAAACAGAAGGTAGAAGAAGGTAGATACTTTAAAAATGGAATCTTCACGTATGCGGATATTAAAAGAAAGATCAGCCAAAACGAATATGAAAATGAAAATGCGGAGCAGTTGTTCATTGACGATATGAGTCGAATATATGAAGATTGCATGGAATATTATAAGGAATATCCTAATAAGGAATATAATGATATAGTTAGGTTTGCATACCTATGGGCAGAATATTGCAAAGAAAGGCTGGGTGGCGTTGTTGATTCATTTTTAAATCGGCAACCACCCTTCCCCGGTGAAGACAAAAAGCTAGAGTCAGGCGACGTTATCTACAAGAAAATGCGAGACGTATTGCTAACGTTGTGTCGAAAAGACTCTGTAAGGAACGGCTATTTGTACTTTTTTAGTTGCCCTGTGTCCACTAAGAGATTTCCACAGTACACGAGCTACATTGAACAGCCAATGGACTACCTGACCATCCGCAGGAAAGTAGATAGCAAATCCTATGAACATCCTCTTGCTTTCATTGACGACATTGCTCTTGTGTTCGAGAACGCCTTAAAATTCAATCATACCAACGAAGTATATCGAAGTTTCATACAGAAAGAGCTTCAAGTATTCAACAGCATGAAGTTTGTTATGGATATCCGCCGTACGAAAAGAAAGCAAATTCGAAAATTCCCTTCGACATTCAGTGAGCGGGATGGGATGAGTCATAGTGGTTCGCGACCAAGAAGTAGGGGGAACAATTCAACGTTTCAGAAAAGTTTATCGAATCGCTCCGGTAGCTCAGGTAGCAGGAGTGCATCAAAATCGAATGATCGCTCTGACAATACTCACTTAAAGAACCCTGACATGAGGAGGATTATGGATATTCTGATGACATTATCTTCTCCCATGATTCATCGGGCTCTCTGCTCTGCGTTAATTCATACTTATCGACTTTCAATGCTTGGAGGGAGCGAAGAGACAAAAGAGATGGATGTTGAAGACTCAAACAGCTATGCTATTAGGATGTTTCCAAGTCAGTCTATTCTCGGTGGAACAGGAATGAATGTTCCAAGCTCGAAAGCGTTGACAGACGCGAAAGCCGAGCAAGCAGATGACGTACGTGCGTTGCGTGAAAAATGTATGTTTCCTAGCGAGAGTACAATGTTGCGACAACTTGCTCGTTGGATTTGCCTTTCATCATCATCTAGTTGCATTGGAAACAAAGGTATACGAAACTCTTTCTTTAGGGATATTGTGAAGTCGCGAAAGCCTGTATTTTGTAGAGCATCAATTCGACTTGATAATACGAGCAAGAACTCCGGTACAAACATTGTCGTAGACACAGTTGACTCATACGACTACATCTTGAGAAACGTCCTGCCATGCATTGGTTCTGCAATGTTGAAATCTCATGTAGCAAAACGGATGTTTATCGAAAAAAACATTTTACCTCAAGATTTTCATTTTGAAAATTGGAAAAACTATCTGAATAAGCAAACGTATTTTCAGTGTCTAGCCCGTGTCGAGTCAAAGAGATATGACGAAGAATTCTGTCGGCAGAATGGATTTTATCAATCGATTCTAAACCAGTTTGTCATGGCCACTATGGAACATGTTTTAGAAGGAAACGTTTTCTTTGTTAAAGCTGCTTTAGCCCAGATTGTCAACAATGTAGATACCAATGATTTGTTTGATGCTTGCTTCAACGAAGTCTTGCTTTCCACTCTACATAGCTTCAGTAAAGCATGTGGTATTTATGAGTCTCAAATGGAAACGGCTATGGTCGAAGCCGTTGTAAACAGCTATTTTACTCCAATGTTGGACAAACTGGAGGGCGAGGGTGTATTGTCAAGATATCCTGGGTTTCTTGCGACAGTAAAGCAGTTGAAAGAATATTATAGTGCGAATACTGCGGTGAATGAGGTAATGATAACAGGGAGTGAACGATCGTCTAAAAAAAGAAAACTGTCTGACTGAGACTTCGCCAATTTTTCCATATTTTATTTAGCCAGTAGTAGTGCGCTGAGCGAATACGAGGGTGAACTTCCAAAGCATTAAATATGTTCCGATTTTAGTTTCCGCTATTTAATAAAGTTATTTTAATTACTACGTAAGCTTAATATAACCATTTATCTCTATGTTTGACACTCTTTTGGATTTTAATTAAGTGCACGTACAAGTTCGTTATCAATTTTTTATAAAACCTGCACCGACTATGAGACCTGCCGCTAATCCAAGTGGACCAAGCTCAGCTCCAACCTCTCCAGCAAGTTCTGCATCTTCTAAAATTTCACCTCCTTCACCGATACCCTCTGCAATTCCCTCTGCACCTTCTCCTGTCATTTCAATTCCCGTTTCACTTTCTTCTTCTGTAGCTAGTGCTTTTGCGATTGCCTGTCCAGCCTTTCTAGTCGCTAATGCAGAAGCACCTGCAACACCTGCAAAGGTTCCGCCTGATGCGGCTCCACTCAATGTTGATGCACCTCTATTATCCATACCTGCATTTCTCAAGGCCGAATATGTAGCATTTCCCACTGCTTGACTAGCTGCTTGTCCCAATGCACCGCCTACACCGAACTCTGCGAGACCTAAAGCTCCACCTACATCCATTCCGAGTGCACTCATAATACCTGCAGTACCTAATCCACTGATTCCACCTTCAGTCAATTGACCACCAGTTGTATCTGTAAATTTATCATCAGGGTCTAATGCTTGAAACAATGCATTTGTACCGACTGATGCTGCAATAGATGCAGGTAATAATTTTAAATTACCTCGCAATTCATCTTGAATCATTCTTTTAAAACTTATACCTTCACGAGGTACTGGAACTTTTGCATCCAGATCTTTAATTGCTTGTTCTTGCTTTTCATTGAATTTAGCTATTTCTTTTAAACGTTCTTCCTTTGATTTATTTAAAAATGCTGTAGCATCTTTATCGGATGTTAACACAGGTTTTGCACTTGCTTCAATATTTGTTGGCCTGTTTACAAAAGGTGCCGATTTTCTGGCAAATTCTGCCATCCTGCCATCTCTTGCCTCTCTGATTTTTTTGGCAGAATTTTCAAACGTGCCCATAGTTACTTCCTCGGTTTTTGTCTCGTCTCCAGGCTCTATATTCAGTTTTCTGTTAGGGGATTTCTCTCTTCTTAGTCTACGTGCCTCATTACGTTGCAGTAACCTTATTTGTCTATCCTCAGCAACACCCGATAAATTCTTTTTTAGTCTATCTTTAAACTTATCACGCAGTGTTTGCCTATCTGCCTCTTTTTTTGCTCTTTTAGCACTTCGTTTCTCCTGCTCTTCTCTAATTTTTTTCTGGCGTTTTTCAGCTTTCTGCCGTTTTATTCTATTTTTTAACCTACCTACCTTCATTTTTTGTCTTAAAATATTGCGTTTTATATCATCAGGACTAGGGAATACACGCTTACCTCGCTTTAATATAGCCTCACTATTAAGATCTTTTAACCTTAAATCATACTGTTTTCGCAACTGTTTCAGTTCTACATCTTTGGCAGAATTAATTTTTTTGACCATTTTTTTCTCATTATCAAGGGACACTAAGGCATTTTTTTCCTTTAAATTACGCATACGTGCTCCATTCTCCATAATATCACGTGTTAATTTATCTCTCATATAGGCAGATTCAAAGGCTTTAGTCTTAGAGTCTAGCTCTTTATTTATGTCAGAATTTCTAATTTTGCCACCTCGGGACCTAATTTCTTTTGCCTCAAGACCACTAAGTTTACCCCCTGCTTTTCTCCATAATTCATAATATTGTCGTACTGGACGGTCTCCAAATTTACCTAGTCTATTAATATCACCTTTATCTTCCATACTCATATGTTCTTTTAATGTTAAACCTTTTTTTACACTGTCTTTCATATTTTGTAACGTTAGATATTCACCGAACTTTTTAACTAAAATACTATGTTTCTCTACAGCTGCCTTCATTTCAGCATCTGTTTTATCTCTCCAGTTTACATTCTCGTGTTTTTTTTTATAGAAATTCTTTAGAAAATGCCAATCCAGAGGCGATAGAGATGTCAAATCACCAGTAATTGTATCAATTCTCGCATTTGATGGAAGTTTAGAGTATGCTAATAATAAACTTACAGGATCATCTAAAGTTCTTAAAATTTGATGGTCGGCATTTATTTTAAAACCTCTATTGTCAATTCCAGCACCATATCCTCCTGCAAACTCTCTAGCCACGTTTTTAACAATATTTTGTGGACCTAAATCAGAGACAACATTACTTGCAATTAATGGATTAAGCGAAAGGGATTTGATTCCTAATTCTTGTCCAATCGTGTAACTCATTGCACCACCTAATGAGTACCCTGACACATCTAGGTCTTTGCCATATTTCTCTAGAGCTTCTTTCGCTAATTTTTTCAATGTTTTATAGTGGTCAGTACTTCTGATTTTTCCAGTGACAATTTTAAGATCTGTCATCAAATCTTTTACTTTTCTGGGATTTGTACCCCTAAAAAATAATCTACCTTTTCCATCTTTTGATAGTAAAATCCCCTGGTCAATTGCCTGCGTACACGGTCCGAAATAATCACAAGAGAGCCAATAAATTAAGAGCATATACGTGGAATCCTCCTAGTATGCGTGAACAAATAGAGGCAAATAAGAAGTTACGTGAGATGACATTAACCTCTACAACACCAGCGTTAAGAAAAAATACTCCAATTTCTAGACATTTTCATTCATTTAAATTATAAATGTATATTATAAGAATGTCTTCATTTAGTCGTCCACGACATAGATTCAATAGACAAGTATGTCAAAATGTTAATGTTAATGTAGGTAAAAATGCATATGGATTAGCAAATCAAAAGCCTGATAATCCTTTATATTTTACTCTTGCAAGTATGAAGAAGGGTATTGCCGATGGGAAATTTATGACGTCAACTACAACAGGTACAAAGTTACCGAATCCGATAAAAGAATTAAAAAAGTTTTTAACACCTCCTGTAGGATCACCTCCATCAGGACCGAAAATGCCTGCAGACCGTAATTCATTTGTAAGTAGACAGCCAGAAAATCAACCTGGTAATAATCAAGTTAGACGGCAAGCTGTACGTCAACTCAGAAATGAAATTAGAGGTCGTGTAGCTGTTGCTAGACCACCTGTAAATGCACCTGCAAGGTCACAAATAGATGCTATGACAAGAAGAAATCTGGCAAATTCTGTAGAAGTGCCAGCAGATTTAACAGCGGAAGAACGTAGGGCTTTTACATTTTCTCCTATGAAAAGAGTACAGCCAGGATTAGGTAGGCAGGCTACTCCTAGAGTACGTAAAGTAAGAAAAGGTGAAGGTAAAAAAGGTAGTCCTGAGAAAAAAATTGGCAGTATTTTAGAAAGTGCCGAAAGTTTGAGGGAAAATCTCAAAAGTGCCAATAGAAGTGCAAAACAAGAAATGGATAGTTTTTATAATGATTTATTAAAGAAAGATTATGTACGTACACCTTCAACTTCACAACAGCCACCAGGTGCGCCAAGAGAGAGACCTGCTCGTAGGAGGGCATTAGCATTAGATGATGATAATAATTATAAAAAAATGGAAGAGGGCAGGAGTACAGAATCTGACAATAATAATTAATATAATTAATAATAATTACTTAAAAATATTTTGTGTGTATATATTGAGGGGGGTTGGCGTCCCTCTCACTTGGCACTCACCACTTAATATTTTTGTTATACAACACTTGTATTTTCCGACTCACTCATTCTCTTTTGTTGACATAACTTTTACTAGGGCTTTATAGCGTTAGTGCAACTTATTTATAATGGCAAGCTTTATACCAGTTACACCGCCTTGTTGAAGCTTTAAAAATTAGGTGTAAGGGAGATGACATAGGTTATATCCTTGCTTGTTCCATCTCTACTTCTTTAGCCTTTTTCTTACTACAGCAGCAAAATGGTTTATCCTCTGCAAACAATGGCTGAATCACTAGATCTTCATCTTCGTATCGGGGCGTTGCTAAACCTTTGGTAAACGATCCGGCCAAACATATATGCCGCACTAACGGATAGCTTGCACTTAAAAAACTATACAAGGAGGTAGAAAAAGCCAGCCAAAACGTCGCCGTCCCTACTTCCGCCGATTTAGTCCCAAACTCATTTACCAAAAAGATAATTAACTCTGGCAAGGATTCAGCAAAAACTTCGGTGAAAATAGACGAATTCATAATATAATTCATTCGCTGTTTTATTTCATCGCTGTCTTCATCTACACCGCTAAGTTGGAAAAACTTTCGTAGAACAGGACGATAAAGCGACACTTTCATATTAATAAACACCGTTAATGAGCACATATAAGCAAAAAAACTTAGAACAATCAACACTATGCATATAACCAACCAGAAGACACGAGTTATAAAACCAAACAATACGTCAGAAAACTCTGCCCAACCGTTTTTTGGTCTTTTGTAGACAATGCCATCCCAAACTTCATTTAGTATCGTGTTGCATATGGTAGCTAAGTGAATAATTACATAGTCATAATTTGTGACTAAAAACAGAAAGGATGGCAAAAAGAAAAATGTAATTGCGAAGCCGTGCAACACGGGAGACTCAAAGAAATTTGTTCCAATGTAAAATCCGTCTGAGGCAAAATCAGCCATACACATTCCAGCCATAAAAAGTATCTTTCCAATGTATTTTCTTTGCCGTTGTTCGTCCTTCAAAACGTAAATGGGATCTCTTGAGATTAAAAACAAGCATATAATGGAAAACACAATGTAAGATACGCCCAATACCCACGCTGGTGCGTAGGAATCGCATTTGATGTTGTCAAAGGTCAATCGTAAAATGGGACAGAAAATACAACCGCTTTGAGTAGCATTTGGAATTCTTGCAAGGCCACACTTTGTGCAAGATATGCCATCTGTAACTGTATCATCAGGACACTCTTTACAGGCCGTCTGATTTCGCAAGTCATTAAACGTACCTGCTGGGCATTGAACTTGGCTCGTTCTCGTAGGACAATAGTAGCCTTTTTCACAGACAGCGCAAGCTTCTGATCCTGCTGCACTATAAGAACCCGCAGAACAGTTTTTGCATTGTGTCTGGTTTCGCAAGTCATTATAAGTGCCTGCTGGGCATTGAACTTGGCTCGTTCTATTAGGACAATAGTAGCCTTTTTCACAGCCTGTGCAAGATTGTGACCCTGCTGCACTGTAGGAACCCTCAGAACAGTTTTTACATTGTGCCTGGTTTTGTAAGTCATTGAAGGTACCTGCTGGACAAGCTGTTGCCATCCACGCGCCTAGGCAGTAGTGACCGGTGGGACAAACGTAGTCTAGCTTGTAGGCGTCGTTTTTGTTGCTACCGTGCCCGTAACCCCCAAAGATCACCATATCACTTCCATAGAGAACCGCGGTGTGACCATCACGCGCGCTGGGCGTTGACCCGCTGGTGCTCAGCTTCGTCCACGTATTGGTTTGGAGATCTA